>JAYMTH010000540.1:0-20140 GCA_036897465.1 Pelargonium australe
AACAAAAATGATGACAATTATAGGGCAGAGACCACAAATAAGGGAATGGTCGAATGGAGGCTTTTCATCAATGGTGGCATATACAAATCTTTCACAAGAAGACACATAATTGGTTCACCAAAATATGCTTTTCATATTCTACCTATTATTTAATTAATTATTTAATAAGAAGACACATAATTTTTTTTTTTTTTTTGGAAGATAGTAGCATATATTGAAAACATCAAACAAAGGTAGTACAAATCAGATTGGCTTTCCACATTTTGGAAACACCCAATCTACCAAAATTGGCTAAAGTATCTACCATTACAACTACCTACCAGCTGGATAGCTGATTTACAAAAAAAAGTTTCCGATAAAAACAAAAGATCTGCTACTACATAACTGCAACTGGGGTCTTGAACTTTGTCTTCCTTAATCCACCTGCATAGGTTTGAGCAATCCATTAAGAATATAGCATTGGTCAAGTTTTCATGAATGCAGAAAAGTATGGCTAATCTGAGAGCAAGAGCTTCAGATTCCAGGGGGGAGCTGGATAATAATGGAAAACCATGTTTGGCAATCACTGAATTCCTTATACTTATTTCTCATCCTCCCCCTCCTTTTCCTCTTTTAAAACTGCCATCGACTCGAACCACAGGTTTAGACAGAAATACTCCACTGGGATTCCAAGCCAAGTTCCTAGCCACAGACTGCTTTAGACTTTTGATGGGAGCATTGAAATGTTTACTCCATAAACCCAACTGACTATTGATCAATGCAATTGTAATGAGAGAATGTGGTAAAACTTTCTTGAAGATATTATCACATCTTCTTTTCCAAATAAACCATGCTGTGCAGACCATTAAAATTCCAATATTCTTAGAATCTTTTGACTTAAGAAACTTGACACAAGACGACCACCAATCCTCAATAGAATTCCATTTTGAGGATCGAAACCCATATTCTGAAAAAAAAAACCAGACAATTTTACTATCTGGACAATGGAAAAGACAATGAGTCAAGGACTCTACACCCTCTTGACACCTCTCACAACTTTTGTGTGAAAGAAGACGCTTTGAAAATAGATGAGAGGATACCGGAAGAGCAGACCACAAACATTTCCAAACAAAGACTTTGATTTTCTCTGGAATCTTCATACTCCAGATAAAAGACCATTTAACCGAAGCTTTGGATACAATCTGGGGCGGAATGTCACTTGAAAGAATATTGAAATATCCTTTTTTGACAGAATACACTCCATTGGACGCTTTAGACCAAACAAACTCATCTTTTGAGGGAGCTACTAATGGTAGATTTAAAGCTGAAACCACAGGAATAAATTGAGGCCCTAATAGGGTTGAAATTTGATCCTGCCTCCACTCATGATTGATAGGATCAATGAGTAATGCTACTACAACACTAGTATCTTGTGCTGATAAATTAGCAGGAGGAGAAGGTTTTGGGTAGACCCAATTATCAGCATATAAATGAGTTGATTTACCATCCCCTATTACCCAAGTAATATGGGGTTTGAGAAGATCTCTACCACTGCTAAGAGCTTTCCAAACTACAGAGGTCCTAGAAACTTGTTTTACATCCCAGATTGAACGTCCTCCACAGTATTTAGTACATAAACATCTGAAAATCGGCGAATCTCTATTCTTGGCAATCCTCCAGAACATCCCTGCCAATATTGCTAAATTGAAATTGTGCAGGTCCCGAATACCCAATCCTCCCTCAGATTTTGGTCGTTGAATTACTTTCTGAGACACCCAATGGATTCCTCTCGACTTGGAAGATTTGGACCACCAAATGTTTGAAATAAACGAATTAAACCAGTGTGTGAATTTTTTTGGAAACAGATAAAGGGCAGCAAAATATGTAGGAAGAGCAGAGAGAACCGATTGAATAAGAACTAACTTCCCAGCTTGTGAAAGGAGGTTTAGTTTCCAAGCTGCCAAGTGTTCCTGGATTTTCTCCTTTAGAAGTGGGATGATAGAATTCTTCGGCTGTCCTCCAAATTTAGGGATTCCCAAATATTTCCCAAGTTGAGGCACGACTTTGACAGATAGAATGCCTTTGAAAATACGAGATATTCGGTGAGGAACGTTTGGACTGATGAGCCACTCAGATTTGGATAAATTAATGGTTTGTCCCGCTGCCTCAGAGTAAGTTTTGAGCACCTTGTTAACCGAGGAAACTGATTGAAGGGATAGGTGAAAGAAAATAAACACATCATCCGCAAAAAGCAAGTGATGTATTATGTCACAACCCCTACCTATAGAGATGCCTTTTAAATTTTTGAGAGTAGATTGTTGTTCCAGGAGAAGGGTTAGGCCTTCCGCAACTATGAGGAAGAGATAAGGTGATAGTGGATCACCTTGCCGGAGACCTCTAGTAGATGAGAATGGATTACCAGGCTGACCATTAATCAGAGATTGGAAGGAGACAGACGAGATACATTGAAGAATGAGATCAGTCCAAAAGGAAGGGAAGCCTTGAGCTTGCATCATCTGGATAAGAAAAGACCAATTGACTTGGTCATAAGCTTTACTTATGTCAAGCTTGAGGCCACCTTTGAAACACTTTCCTTTCTTAGATTGTTTGATGACCTCCACAGCTTTTTGGGCCAAAATGATATTATCGTGGATCCTCCTATCTGGGATGAAAGCGTTCTGCAAACGAGAGATGATGGAAGGAAGAACACGTCGAAGTCTGTTGGCAATTGTCTTTGCTGCAATTTTGTAAATTACATTACAAAGACTAATGGGTCGGAAATCCGCAACAGACTGAGGGTTATCCTTCATAGGAATGAAAACGATGAACGTTTTATTGATATCACGAAGCAGGCGACCTGATCTAAGAAAAGAAAGAACTGCAAGGGAGACATCTGATCCGACAATAGGCCACCATGACTGGAAAAATCTAGGGGTAATACCATCCGGCCCTGGCGCTTTATCTGGTCCCATCTGGAAGACTGCAGTTTTAACTTCACCAGCAGAAAAATGAGCATTAAGGATATTCATATCTTTTGGAGATAATTTCCTATGGACCAAGGAACAGATAGAATGTTGAGATTGGAGGATGGTTGAGAGTTGTTCCTGGGAACATAGAGGTTGATTGAGAACAGTGGCCAAATGGGAGGAGAAAAGGGAATTGAGTTGGTGGATATCAGAAGTCCAACTTCCACTTTCATTATGAATTCCTCTGATGAAACTCCTATTGCGTCGCCATGTTGCTATAGCATGAAAAAATTTAGAATTTTTATCTCCCTTACAGTCAAAATTGATTTTTGCTCTTTATTTCCAATATTTCTCTTTGCCCACAGGTTAATTTGAGATTGGGATGGAGGTGTTTCCAGGATTTAAGACACGACTGGATAGAAGAAAGTTTACTCTCTAAAAGAGATTTTTGGGATTTAAAATAGGATGGAGAGGACTTTGCCCAAGAAAGCAGGGAAGATTTAGTAGCTTCCATTTTTTTCCAAATCTGAAACATAGGAGTTCCTACCACTCTTTTTGCCCATGCTTCAGATATGATCTCCTTACAGTTGGATTGGTGTTCCCAAGATGCATCATAGAAGAATCTCTTACAACGAGGCAAAGGTTTAGTTACTTGGAGTTTGATGACAGCATGATCAGAAATGAGAATGGGGTCTGTCCAAAGGGTAGCAGTGGGAAACAACTGAAGCCAACTCAAAGAACAGAAAGACCTATCCAGAACTTCCAAGGTTAAGTCAGACCCTACTCGATTATTGGACCAGGAGAATTGGTTCCCAGATCGCGGAATTTCCAAAGCTCCTATATCAGACAAGAACTGAAGAAAAGTTTGGCTTCCAGGGTGAACCCATTGACGTTGGCCCGACTTATCTCCAGCTTTGAAAGTTTGATTGAAATCACAAATAAGAAGATAAGGAAGCTCACAGCTTAAAAGATGTGATTGGAGAGATGTCCAGACTTCCTCACGACAATTCAGATAGGGACTACCATAAACCCCAACCAGGATCCAATCTCCCACCGAGGGGTCCATGACCTTGACACCAATATAGTTATTAGACACAAACAACGTAGACCATCCAATATTTGAAAAACTGCCTAACCAGAGACCTCCTTTAGACCCAATACTATCCACTCCATCAGCTCTGATCCAATTGACTCTAGATAACTTTATATTTACTTCAGACATCGCCAATTTAGACTCACTAAGAAAAAGGAAATCCAGTTTTCCGCTCCGGATTAGGTCTTTAACAAACCGAACATGCACGGGGAGACCCAACCCCCTGCAGTTCCAACTCCAGATATTCATGATGGGGGGGCTGCTGTTGAGGGACAGCACACCAGAACCCCTTGTTTGGACAACACAGACCCAAAGAAGACTCGATAAAGTTCAGACCAGACGATACCAAACCAGACTTAACCAGATCAAAATTAAGCATACCCAAATATTCCGTTGGAGAAAAATCAGATAAGAAGTAGTGAAGAGGCAAGGAATAAAGCATATGAAGCCGTCGTACCTGAGAGTCGTGGTCCATATCTGAAGGAGCCCCTATTCCTGCATCTGTTGATGATTCTCCAATCTGAAACAGCCTAGCTCTCTTAGATTGAACTCTGTCCCCAAGCATAGTTGCGTTTCTCTTGGGAGATCCCTCACTTTCCGAGCTTGATGAAGGCGATCCAACCTGGCGACCATCTACTTCAGTCCTTCTGACTCTCCATTGACCAGGTGGGAATTTTATGAATCCTAGTCTACTAGAGGAAGCTCCTGATGCTCCCACAGAGAAAGAGAGAGTAGACCCCGATGCCAAAGACCATCTTTCACTAGTGTCCACACATATTCTCCTATTTCTTTTATTTTTTTTTTTATCTTTCCTTTAAATAGTGTCCCCATCTTCTTCTTTTTCGTTAAGTGACTTCAAGAACAAACCTTCATGGCTAGGGTTGGGTGATAGCTGATAAAGGCAAGAGTTTATTACATAAAATTAGATTAAAGCCCAAGATGTTGGTCGGTTCGGTTATGATCGGTTCACATATTCTAGAACCGCGAGCCAAAACGTTTTGGTCAGTTATGGAGGTTTGTAAACCGTTTTTAATTTTTTCTTCGGTTGCGGTTTGGTTACAGTCGGTTGCGGTCGATTCGGTTCAGTTCAACGGTTATTCTGAATAGTCCTAGTGGGGAAGACGTGAAGACGCTGTTAAAAAATTTCTCTTTTGTTTTTTGTTATTGGGCTACCAGACGAGCTGTGTCTGGAGCCCATAGTCTAGCGCAGACAGGAAGAAATTGATTTTGTAAAACCTAGTCCCTTTTGGCTAATTAATATATATTATGCAGTTTAAAAATAAATAAAATAAATAAAAAATTCTAATGCATGTACTTTACGTGCAAAGTACATGAGAGTCGTATATATAATTACCCTAACAAAAATGATGACAATTATAGGGCAGAGACCACAAATAAGGGAATGGTCGAATGGAGGCTTTTCATCAACGGTGGCATATACAAATCTTTCACAAGAAAGCTTCCTCTAAGAGAGAGGGAGTCCACCAAAATATGCTTTCTCTTCATCCAAAACACCCTGTGAATACATACACAAAAACAACTTAGTTGCATAAACCATATTGAAACTACAAGTGTTTGTTGCAAGAAGTAACCTTAATAATTGTGATGGCTGCATCTTTATGCAGAACCTCATTGTACTCCTGACAACTTACACTCTGCATTGAACAAAACAAAAATTGGCTTCTTATTCTTGTATGGACCAACAACACAACAATGAAAGCAAAACAGTGAGTGAGTCACACAGACAGACTTGGATACAGTTAGGGCAACCAGTTTCTCCTTTACATAGGCATGAAATGAGAAGATCCAGAGATGCTGTTAACATATCTGTGAAATGAGGTTGGACCTACACAATACATATTCCCATTTTAGCAGCAAGCCCAAGCATAATTCAAAGCAAAAGATACAAAACATCATGGATTATGTTAAATTACAATATTTGGAGTACATGTAATAATGGCTTGGGCTTCCATGCTATGGGTATTAACCCAGGTATGCAAGTGGATAGGTGGACCTTAGTCGGGAGGTAAGGCAAACGGGTCGTTAGGCCCAAATAAAATCGCTTAACGCTCCCCCTCACATGCATGCCGAATAAGAGATGGGTCGAGAGGTAAGAACGAACCATTAGGCCAAATCTCGACTTAAGGCAAACGGGCCATTACGCCCAAATAAAATCACTTAACACCCCCTCACATGCAGGCCGCATTAAGAGAGCTGGGTTGAGAGTAAGGAAAATAGACCATTAGGACCAAACAAAATCGGCTTCGATACAATGTTAAATTTGATAATGGGTTGTATATAATGGTTTAGGCTTCCACTACTAAGAGATCAACCTTATTAGTAAAGTTTCACTTGCACCATTATATGTAGCCTTTTTCACTTGCATTTTTCCAATGTGGTATCACTTAACAGATTAAAATTTACGACTAGTTATGTTTATCCGCTTAATATGTTTGTCTTTCACCTGTTTAGAGACACCAGTCCCTCCAGGATGCTGATCGTACAACAGAATCCTTTCTGGAAAATAGCGCGAGTCATGAGGGTTCGCACACTCTGAAGCCAAATCAGATGAGTTGCATATCACATATCTACATGTGAAGAAAAATTGTGAAGCAGTCAAACTCAAACCAATTTGATGGAACTATGGAAATAGAATGATTATATGCTACAAAAAAGTGACTTCGCCTATACAAATATAAAGATCGAAGAGACTTACAAAGGGACCACATTTAAAACAGCATGGGAAGCAGCATGCAAGCCTGCACGAAATATTTGAACATCCATGGATGCTTTTATTGATTGTGGAACTCGAATCCAGACAGCCTGTTTACAGGTAAGATACAAGTCATCTTGGCATGATCATAAACCATAATGAACATGGAATAATAAAAGTAACCAACCCCATTTATATCATTGAAGTTCACTCAAGTGCACCTGTGATTCATATGAATATTTAGGAAGAGAATTATCATCAACTACGTCAATAATTTCATTGCTTCTTCTCCGTACTCGACAAAATCCAATCCAAGTAGTTGTTACTTTGCAACTATGTGTTTGGGCTGTTGTCCTTGAAAACTGCATTTTGGAATCACTTGTAGGATAGGTCTGCAAACAAAGGGAATGAGAATTCATATTTATTTATGTATTAAGAGTTATACACTAAACTGCAACATTGAATGGGCATAACTAGTAACGGCCAAACACAAATTGAATAAAGTTGGTCACAGTGTATGGCCTCCATGGAATTGTCCTTCAAGTATTCCATGTGAAATGATTGCACACTGAGTTGAAGCTTTCATGTAAAGCAGATACCAAACTCTTTAACTAAGGCTCAAGGAATGCCAATCTAGTAGTCGTCCATGAATGACCAATGCACTGAAGAATAGCCAACAAGATAGCGAACTTTGAAGTACTTTTCTAGGAATGATGAATTAAGTGACACGGTAGAATAGAGCATATCAAATAGAAAAGCGTGATGAGAAAGAAAAAAGGAAGAAAAAACTCAAATAACTAGATAGTCTGCAATCAAAAATCATTCATGAAAACAAACTAAAATAAATCCTTAGGATTACTATAAACCAAAGTACCTAAATCTAGACGAAATTATACAAAATAGAATCCGATAATCCAATAAATCACTCCATTTATCTCATGTACTTCAGGAAATAGCAAGAGATGTCGTTGTAGATTATGACGTAACAATAACCATAAATCAACTAATGATGGCTAGAATTCAACAACAAAAATATGCTAATTGAAGTTTGCTAAATATCATTAGTCCAAGACACTAAACAAAATACAGAACAAAGAAACTTGATTACTGTAAGGTTAAAAGCAATAAGCATAAAAGGATAAGTCGAGAGTCTAACATACAACATCCCCGCCAATGACATGGATATCGGTGTAATCACGACTCTTCGTGTAGTAATTCAGTACAGCTTCTTTGCACAAAGCAACCTTATTTGAAACATCCAAATCTGTCACAATATAAGTCTTCCCTTGGTTCATATACACAGCTCCTAAGTATACCTAAATCAAATAAATGTTCAAGAACAATTTATAGCAGATCAAGAGATATGGGAACAAAATTCGTAGCACTGTAGACATCTCTAACAAAAAGGACCAGAAGGGGCAATGCTCTATAGTCAAACAAACCAGTGGAAACATATTATAACAACTGAACATGAGAAAATTCAACTCCAATACCTGAAAGAAAGCCCGGCTCTCCTCAATCTCTTCCAGAACTTCATTTCTCTGCTCATCTATTACTTTGTATTTCTCAGATTCTATTGATCGGATACTTACAGTATGAGAAGGCATTTTCTAAATAATAAGAAACCAATAAATAAAGAATTTGGTTAGCCACTATTACAAAATAAGATATGAATAACAGAGTAAAAAATAACATATGCAAGAGATCAATATTATACCTCATGTCCAATGTAGCTCCATATTCTATCAGAAGAATCCTGTGATGGGTCAAAACTCAGGTATCCTCTTTTTTTAAGATTCACCAAGCCATTGTTTAAGGCAGAACTAAAATATCTCTCATCATGAAGCAAACTCAAAGGATGTTCAAAAGCAGCACAGACCAGATGCTGTTCAAGCACCTAGAAAGAATAAGGTAACGAAGTAACATAAGTATGTATCTTCCTGAGTTTCAAATACACAACAGATGTTGATGGAAAACTTGAAACCTGCTGGTTTTGAGCATCAATATGAAAACACTCAATAGGACTCCTGAAGAGTTTCTCCGGGAATTTCATGAAATACTGATCAAGGGGTCCTTCAAATGCAACATATACAGCAAGAGATGGCTTGTCCCTTCTCCCAGCCCTGCCAGCTTGTTGCCATAGACTAAAAACAAAAGAAAAGGTATCCCAATTAAAATCTTTTAACAAAGTACTACCTGATAGAATGAACCAATAATCTTTGGGTACCTAGCAACACTACCAGGAAAGCCTAAGTGTAGAGTTACATCAATGTGCCCAACATCAATACCCAACTCAAGAGCGCTTGTCGCAGCAACACCACAAATCTTTCCACCAAAGAAACTACTCTCTATTCTCCTTCGATCCTGTTTAGCCAGCCAGCAGAAAATCTTCATATATGGTGTTGATAGTTCTTTTGGAAGCTTTACCAATAAGTTTCCATAAACTTATTGTTTTAGGAAAAGTTTTCACGTAATACTCTAAAAAATCTTGAAATCTAGAAGCGAAAAATTAATCAATAGAAATTGATTTGCTTCATGAAAAGCCGAATGTAGATGAAAGAAGAGCATATAGAGAAATACTTTTCAAGGAACGGGAGTTCAAGTAAAAATAAATAACAGGGTATTTAATCCTTTTTTTTTTACAAATAATGGACTAAATAATGTAGCGCAGACACAGCCAGTGTTAAACGTGGTGGAATAAAAAACAATTACTGAACTAAATATCAAACAATAGATTTATACAAGGAGACAAACAGAAAAGAGCTGAACACTTTGCAACTACTTGGTTGAATTGTGGAGATCAGCCTTCTCTTTGACAGGCCCTTAACAGCATTAAGCAAAAGATAATGCAGAAAATATCATCTTATTAAATATCATCCAACCAAAAACAACACTAACCTCGGCAAGGTAACCCGCACGATAAGCACATATTAAATTGACCAAATCAGGAGCGGTCTCCTGTAAAATCTCTTGACTGTCACATTAACAATTGTTAGAATACCACCTCCCTTATTTTTGTTTTTTCTTATGAAGTATTTCTATGATTAAGATTTTGGTTATCATTTGAATGATACAATAAAATTGCAGCGTGTGGATACATTTCAAGAAGGATATAAGCTCTTCCCAGATACTTGACATACGTGTAAGATAAAACCAGTTCACAAAGTTTCCGTGATTTGCAGAAAGCAATGCAACGAAGTCCGTGCTGAACTACTTCAGCAAAGAGGCATGAAATTTCCATAATTGGGCTGCAAAATAAATAGAGTATCAGCCCCGGATGCTTTACACCAAAACAGGAAAAAATGATCTGAAAAGAAAAGGAAAATCATTCCCAGGTTTTCAATAGTTTTGCAGTAGCAGAGCCAGATTTTCACTTGAGTGGACCAACAAAAAACAATATTGATCAAAATTTACAATGTTCATGTTTTTACCGTACAAAACTCATCTGACTATTGACTGGTTTCTTTTTTCCCTTTTTGTTTTTGATAAGTAATTGCCACCAGATGTATGAAGATTGGAACTAACGACCTGATAGTTATTCAACATTTCGACCAAGCCTCTCTCATGTCTCCCACACTCTTGGTAGTTTTTTAACTGGTTCATAATACTGTTACCCATTAACAAATTACTGATGGTTTGAGTATAGTCACTTTCTCAGTGAGAGGCTTAGGGCCTATTTAGTTGTGGAGTTTTTCTCCAGATTTCTAGAAAACATTTTCCAGAAAATTAGAAAACTTGTTTAGTTACACAGTTTTCCATTTGAATCACTGAAACACAAAATATTCCAGTTTTCTAAATAGATAACTCATTTTTACTTCTTTAAGTTTCACGGAGTATCTATTATGTATAAATGTTTCTATTTTTCTAGTTTAATTACATTGTTTTAATTTAAACTTGAAATAAAAATAAAATAGAAAATGTTTCAACCAAACAGGTTTAAATTCTCCAAGTTTTTTCATATAAAACATAACACTAGAAAATGAAAATGAAAATTGTTTTCTACCGCTAAACAAACCATTAGTTTCCTTAAAATTCATTCAGATAACTGTTGAATCATTCACAAATATATATTACAGCATGGAAAACTCAGTGGTTTATATGGCATTCATAAAAAATTACTTTAGAAAATTACTCAAGACCAGCTCTTTGCAAAAGGATTAATTCTAAAAACCATCATCATGCAAGACACAGATAAGTTCTCTATACAGATTACGCTCCACGACAATCTTTTTATATAATACTAATTCTCAAAAATGTATTACATCATGCAATATAAGAACAAAACAGTTGCACCACATAAATCCCTATACATACATGGAATTGTTACCTTGAGCTTCTGATAACAGCTTTACCATCTCTGCATTCACTAGCGTACATAGTAGTCTGACATGCAGCAGGGTTCCAGAGAATAAAAAGCTTTTGAGCAGCAGGACTTCCATCATTCTTAATAAGTTCGAGTGTTGGTAGATTAGCAAGTTCCTGAAACATAAGAAAAGCTAATTTCTAAAGCACGCATATCACCATGAAAATAAAGCAAAAAGCAGCAACTCTAACAACTACAGCAACAACAACCAAGCCATTTCCCAAAGAAAGTTGGAATTGGCTATATAAACATTTAGTAAAATTCCGTGGGATATTCTACTTGTATTCTCTTTCTCCACTCCATCCTATTTAATGATAATGTGAAAGAATCCAAATGTGAGTAACTTTAATATATGTTACCATACAATGCCTGTGAGGATTGGCAGAAGTTGCAGAACAGAAAACAAAAGCCGGATCACTACCATACACTGCACATGAAAGAAAACAGTATATTACTCTACATCAAAGGACACCAAGAAGCTGGAAAATCTCAAAATTTTATATTGAAAATACATATAAAAATGCACCATGAGAGCAGAGCCGGCGAAGTCGTCTCAATACAAGAGCAGTGTGGCACCCAAATGCTCCCTTGTATGCATGAGCTTCATCAATAACCACAAACCTAATCAATAAGAATGTAGGCAAACCTTTGTAATAAGAACCAAAAATTTCAGATGAAAAAATAAATGACGAATATAATTTTACTTTATATTATATGAAAAAACACAAAGTGCTTTTAAAAAAACTACACTAATAAAGAGGAGAAAAGCCGATTCACTAATGCAACAATAACAACTATTACCTAAGATTTGATAACATTCGACTAAATTGTCCATGAAATGGTAAGATTGACATGTGTAGCATATCTGGATTTGTGATCAACTGCAAGAGAGCAGAACGAACTTCAGTAAAATATTTGATGGCCAAGCTGGTCAAAGATACTCTCTTGTTTAACAACTATAACCTACAGATTTACCAGTCGAGCATTATCCCGCAGCCACTTCCTTTCTTCCTGAGAAGTGTCACCATCATAGACACCAATGTTAAAGTCAACATCAAATCCCTTCATAAAAGATATCAAAGCTCTGAGTTGATCTTGAGCCAAGGCCTGTGCATGATGGACAATTGGGATTATTCTTAAAAACAAGAACCCAATCATCTGAAGTGCAAAAAAGTTAAGGATATTACGAGGAACCTTAGTTGGAAACAAGTATAGAGCACATGACAACAAATTATGGGACAACACTTCCAAAATTGGTAGATTATAGCAAAATGATTTCCCACTGGATGTCATTGTTGCCACAACAACATTCTTCCCAGCAAGGGAAGCCTTTATGGACTCTGCCTGCGAAGATTGGATGAACTGAATGTCAAATAAAAAATAAGGCTTAATCTGGATAGCAATATAAATAATAAAAAAATCATTCTTACCTGGTGGCTATATAACTTACTAATTCCCATGTATTCAAGGGCTGATTTTGTGTTATCTGAAAGTTCAGTAGGTATCTCAACATGGATGGCCTTCCTGGCTTTAATTTCTTCAATATGTACCATCTGCTATAGAAAAACATCCAGTGTAACACTCAGCAAAGCCTCATACATATACATTAGACATTACTACAGGGCTTTGATTGCCTGAGATATGTAACGTTAAAAATAAAATAATAATAATAATAATAAATAAATAAATAATAAAAAAAGAAACAACCACATTTTCCTCTCTAAACCAGAACAATTAATAAAAAAGTAGAATAAACCTGTCCTCGAGATCCAATGCCCTTCCTGAGGTGTTCAACCAATTCCAGTGGAGTAAATGAATTTGTATCCTGTCAATGAAGTTGTAATACATGGCATAGCAAAGTATTTTAGCTTATAAGACAAATATAGCAAGGCTGCAAGAGAATTTTGAACTAGAACCAATAAATTATTAAGATATGTTAAAATTAAACTTGGCAGATAACACCAATTTCTTCAGAAAGAAGTTCAGGAAATGTTTGATGCATCATATTAAAATAACCGAAAATTAATGCTTGATGAAGCTGAAGGATACAATAACGCATACCAAAAACCAAACAGCTAAGGATATCCTACGGGCCAAGAGTATGACTATGTAGTTCTCGTTAGCCATATAGGATTACCACCTCCCATACATCTACCGCACTAGGGCAAGATACAAAGATGAGCATGCAACAGGTTACTACATAGATGGTTACCACATCACTGGTGACTGGTATTAGGTTGACAATCATCTTGTTGTCAGTGATAATTATTTTCTCTTTCTTCGAGTACTCAAGTTAGTCTGGACCTTTTCATTGATTTGCACCGCCTACTCAATGGCCATAACATCATTGATAACAGATTTTTTTTATTCCATCCACACTCTATCCCCAGAAACAGCTCTTGTTACCAGATACTTTATCCAGCAACACAGGATAAGAAATCAGAAGCAGACATTTTCAATTCAATAACTAGAAGTGCATACGAACAATTATATAAACTCTATGGCTCCCGCGTATTAGAAAGATATGTGACATGTTTTCCTTATTTGTGGGATACATTTAGTATGGCGTCAAAAACGAAAACAATTATGACTTCCAATCATATCTAAAATGCCAAATCTTGTATTACGGAAAAGAATAGGTTCAGAAAGTGAGAATTAAAAAAGGATGGGTGAGTGAAAAAAGGATCACAATATTAGAACAACAAAAGCATACACAATATTAAACTAACCCTTGTGGTCTTACCAGATTTTTATCTTTTCGGAGTTAACATTTTAATCGTAAGCAGAGGAGTACTAACAAAGACCATAGCCAAGAAATGCATGAGCAATACACCTACATGACACAGTTTTCTCGCGGATGAACCTCGTCTCGCGGGTTTCGCTTCATCACTTGCAACAGTTGCAGCTTCCTTTACATAAGTGAGTAAGTTCTCCAAGGAAAAGAATGTGGCATCATTTCCATTTTTAAGCTGCAAGATAGGGGGCCTAGTCATGCAATGGTACAATTATGATCAATATTGTGGTTGGATTACATACAACTTATATTCTTAAGCACAGTAATACATTTTCCTTATCTAGAAGGCCAGAGGATTAAAAGGGTTTCTCTACCCAAAGTTTTCTTAATCTCCATGTCCCCTAGAAAAACTGCAGTATATAACAGGCATACAAATGTATACACACACACACACACACTCTAACTATATTCAAGTAGCCTAAGCATACAGAGAGTCAGAGGGAAATTGGATGTACCATTGACAATCTCAACACCTCCCAAAGGCTATTTTTAAATGAAGTAATTCGTTTCTTCAGTGCATTGACAGTTCTGGATACAGATATTCGCCTTCGAGCTACGGAACATAAATGTAAAACCAACAGATACTATTAACCATTGAAGACTTGTATAATTAAGATCAACTTTTGGAAATGGAAAATGTATGTATATGTTCACTCATACCACTTTTTAGAATATCTTTAGCTTGATCTCTTTGGTCTGCCAGAGATTCAAAAATAACAATTGAATCACCCAACTTTCTTTCTTCAACATCATATTTAGCTAAAGACACTACCTGAAGAGGAATAAGATATACAGTTAGATTAGAAACATGGAACACAATCCATGAAGTTCATTCCAAGAACCATCATTGTGGTCTTGTTGTATACTTATAAATTGATAAGATCAGTTCATATTAGCAAGCAATTTTTGATTGCTTAATGTTAAGGATGCTATAGAATAGAATTAATTATAGGATGATTTCCTTTCCATGTGTAACCTAACACTACTTGTATATATAGGGTCTTATTTTAGTTAATCATACATACAATTCTTCTCTTCAAAATCAACATGGTATGTATATATATATAGAGAGAGAGAGAGAGCCTCATTGTTATGACGTGTCTTCATTCCGGCAACTTTTCAGTGGCATTTTCGGCAACACTCCGACGTGGTTGACCATCGTCAGACCCTACATCAAAGATTGCCAATCATCAGAATACTTGAGACCCTTGTCGGATCTGCTCACGAGCCAGAGCTCTTCACCACCCGCCGCCACTCCATTTTCTAGCGCCAACGACATGCCTTTTTCAGACAATATTTCGACTTTGCACCTATTATCATTTATTGCTTGCCAATATATCAATTTCAAAGGTTAGTTTTCACAATCATGATGGGTTAAATTTTGTTCAGAGGGACAAATTTTAATGACTATCCCTAGTATTAAGCTTCTCAAAACCTCTCATCTACTATTGCTTTTGTAGCTCAAACTAATGATCCCGATGATTGCAATACCAAGTCCCCAACACTTGAGACTTCGTTTCTTGATCCTGGTGCTTCGGACCATATTTTTGGTAACCAAAATCTTTTTTTTTTTCTGTTTCACTAATTACAAATCCCTTCTAATTGTAACTCTTGTCGATGGATCCAAGACATGTGTTTTTTATTAATCAGCAAGCTACAAACACCAAGGCTCGAACATGGGACATTGAGGGACCAAGTGAAATCAATCACTTGCCCTACTGGGTGCTTGTTCTAAGACATGTGTTAAAGGCATCGGTAATGCAATATCTATCCCTCACTATCTTTAGACTCTATCCTTTATAACCCTAAATGTCGTTTCAGTCTTGTTTCTATAAGTAATTAACACAAGCTCATAATTGTTTTGTCGCCTTTGTTGATGACTTTGTCATTATGAAGGACTGAGGTACAGAACAAATGATCTATGTAGGAAGTGAGTCACATGAGTTGTATCATCTTATCATGTTTTCTTCTCCGAATGTGTGCACTTATACAAAATTATTATTCGCTATTCACAATCTTCTTTGGCATCCTAGTCCCAACAAGCTACATGCTTGGTTCCGAGTCTCTCAGATATACCATCTTTAGAGTGCGAGTCATACCAACTAGGTAAACACACTCGTATATCTTGAATTGATTCATACTAATGTTTGGGGTCCAAGTCGTGTCACTTCAACCTAAGGGTTTTGTTGAAGTGGGTAAATGTCCCACATTGGAAAAATATAAACATAATGAGCTAAATATAATGGTGAAAGTGAAACCCTACTAACAAGGTTGACATTTTAGTATGGAAAGTTCAAGCCATTATGTTTAGACCATTTATGATATTTAACAGGTTTCGTTATTGTCACATGCGTTGACGATTATGATGCACTTGGTTGTTCTTAATGAAAGAACAATATGAGTTATATTCCATTTCTAAAGAATTTTGTGCTGAAATTAAAACTCAATTCAGCGTTGGCATATGTATATTGTGAAGTGATGATGATAAGGAATATTTTTTGGCCCCGTATAATAAATTTAGAGTTCTCAAAGCATGCTTTATCAATCCTCTTGTATTATCACTCCAAAACAAAATGATAGGTTGAACATAAAAATTGTCATTTGATTGAAACTGCTCTCACACTTATGCTTCATCGTAATGTTCATCTGGGGTTTTTGGGATAATGTTGCTCTCACTACGCGTTATTTAATTAATCGTATGTGATCCTCTAGTTTCACAATACAAAACTCTTCACTCTATATTCTTTCCAACCCAGGATACTTATCTTTTTTCTTTAAGTGTCTTTGGTTGCACATGTTTTGTTCATGATATATCAGTTGGAAGAGATAAGTTCTCTACTAAGTCAATCAAGCACATCTTCTTGGGACATTTGCATCTTTAGAAAGAGTATGGGTGTTATTCGTCATAAGAACTTATTTTCTCACTAAAACATACTTTTATTTTTAAGGATGATACGTTTTTTTAGACTTCCCTTTATTCCTCTTCCTTTGACTATAATCACTCAATTCCTTATCTAGGACCTCCTATTTTTCAATCATCTCAACCAACCACTCATACAAACCCATATGCTTCTTTACAAGTTAAGTCATGTCGCCCCTGTCTTCCCTCTGTTGCAGGTAGTGATGCCACTCTAGTTGACTTACCTCTTACTCATACATCACTACTTATCATGGAATTGTCACCAATTAACGAAATACTTGTGCTGAGACAAAGTACTCATTCTACCAAGAATCCTAAACCTCGTTTATACCTTTCTTAGTCATCATCAGTTATCTCCTTCCTATTATGTCTTTGTAAACCACTGGTAAGACGCTTTCTGATTTGGGATGGAAGCAAGAAATGGGAGATGAGATGTTTGCTTTGGAGTTAGAAGGAACTTGAGAGTGAGTTCATCTTCCCTCAAGCAAAACAACATTTGGGTAGTCAAATGCAAATTGGGCATGTTCTTCTTTGAAAACGTTCCACAACAGACTATTGTGTAACGTTTAGTGATCATTTAGTCTCGTGAGAAAGTAAAAACACAGGTAGTTCCTGCTAAATCCAATGCAGAAGCTGAATATCGAGCCATGGCCTTTTCAACTTGTGAACTCATTTGACTTGAAACAACTTCTTCAAAAATTGAAATTTCAGGAGGTCAAAGTGTCAAACAAATGAAGTTGATATGTGACAATCAAGCAACTCCACACATTGCATCCAATCCAGTGTTTCATTACAAACCAAACATACTGAAATTGATCATCACTTTAATAGAGAAAATATCATGTCAAGATATATTACCACTAGCATCATCAATTTTAAGACTAGTTAGCACATGTTTTTACCAAATCTCTCTGAGAACATTGCATAAACTACATTTGTGTCAAGCTTGACGCATACAACATATATGCTTCATCTTAAGGAGGAGTGTTAAGATCTATTCATGCTAGGGATGTTGTAGATTAGAACTAATTATAGGACGAATTTCTTTCCTTGAACAACCTAACTCTACTTGTAAATATAGGGTCTTATTTATTGCATAGTATATATATATATATATATATCTTCTCTTCAAAATCAACATAAATGGTCAAGTTTTGTGTTGCCATTCATGCACCCATAAGGGATTTGCAACAATAGAATTCCTGACTATATGAATGAAGGATCTTTTAGTAGCAAAAAGGTACCATAAATATATATAAGCTTGAGTTCTGAGATCAAGATGCATAATTGGAGACATTTTTAGAGTTGATATGAATTTTTACATACACACTAACTTAAAGCAAGGCATAATAGAAAGCAACATAGGCAAAAGGTCTATGTAGAGAAAGATTGAATAAACACATTCAAGTCTCAACTCTGACACTTTAACAGTTTGTGAATACTGCTCATAATTTTGTGAATGAAAAATATAAGGTTGTGCTCATTAAAGGAAATCAAATAAAGAAGCAGTTAAACTATTCACAAAAGCAGCTTTAGGAGCAATATCATGATATCCATAGGCTTAAATGTTGTGCAAGCACAATTCAAAAGCCACTAATGAAGCATATCAAATTTCTCCTAGCATCAGAAGTTGCTAAGCCATAGTAATATTAGAACCTCGAATCAGTGACGCACCAAATTGCCATGTCAGATGACACCCGAATTCCAAAAAACTAGATAGGGGCATTCAGAAATTCAATAGATTACCTTGGGACAAAGAATAGAAAGGTGGTCTATGTCGTCCATATCAACTTGCACTTCACATTCCCCAAGCTGGTTCAGAGCTTCCTTCAAGCAGGTCATGGTCATTTTCTTCTGCTGCAGCTGAAGAAATGCAGAAAAAACATTCACAAAAGCAAACGCCTTCATTTTCTGCTTCAACCATGATGGACATAAGCACGAACTATTATTATTTCTAGCATCGCAAGTCAGAAAAAGGGCTTCATTTTTAAGCCTGCAGTTCTGGGAATAGGGGTAAGACAAACAATTTACTGACTCCAAAATTTTAACAAATCCTTCACAGTTCTGCTCGTAAGGAACATTTTCATGCGCAGACTGTAGTATACTCCACAAAAGGCTATCTGAGAATCCCTTTTGCTTCTCATCTTCAAGATCCCTTTTACGCTTCATCTTTGTATAATTGTCAAAAGTGTTTGGCATAGGTTGGGCATTATCTCCAAGATTGGCACTCCCTGAATCTGAATTTAGTTCACCTTCGTTACAAGATACATTGTGTAAGGACAAAAGATCTTGCATCATATCAGCCCACGTCAAATCGGCAAGTTTTGAAAATGAGTTGTCATCAGAAACTGTGGGTGAAGTTTGAGTTTCACTTTGATTAGCTTTCTGTGTCTGAAGCTGTTCCTTCTTCATAAAAGGAACAAGGGCTAAAAAATCCCCGACTCCAATTGAGTGGCTACTAATTTGACTTTGCAAACTCAACTTCTCACCCTGATCCAAAGACAATAGTCAATGCCCAAAATTATCAAAGAATAAAGAGGGCGTGATAAATTTTCTCAATTCTGATTGGGAAACAGTATAGGTATATGTATTTTCAACCATAGGAAAAATTAGTTTGCAAAAAGAAAAAAAAAAAAAAAAAAAATCCCTCGTACCCAGTAAAGGGATTACCAATTTGATAAAAACAGTGTCATTGTGGACAAAAGTTATGAACCAAAACCCAAATTCAAACTAAAACTGAAAAGAGGAAAAAGAATACTCCATTCGAACTCCTTATGATGAGTTAAGTTTTTCTAGAGAACCAAACAGCAATAGGTATATAAACAAAAAATGCGATCACCAGACCCAGTAAAGGGATTTCCATCATTGTGAGAAAAGTTATGAACCAAAATCCAAATTAAAACTAAAATTGAAAAAAGGAAAATTCTACTCAGATCGAACTCTATGATGTGTTCAGTTTTTTCTCAGTAGTTTTTCTAGGGAACCAAACAGAAATAGGTATAAACTAAAAATGTGATCCGCAGACCCAGTAAAGGGATTAGCATCATTGTGAACAAAATTAGTTATGAACCAAAATCCAAATTAAAACTAAATTTGAAAAGAGGAAAATTCTACTCCGTCTGAACTCCTAATGATGTGTTCATTTTTTCTCGGTAGTTTTTCTAGGGAACCAAACAGAAACAGGTATGCAAGATGATCGGAGATCGATACCTTGAGGAAGAGGTGGAAATTGGGGGAGGAAGAGGCGGGAGGGAAGGGGAGGTTCAAGAGAAGCTTTAGGTCTTGGATGGGTTTGGAGGGTGGAATGAAGAC
>JAYMTH010000541.1:0-20139 GCA_036897465.1 Pelargonium australe
CTAAGACATTGTGTATAATTATTTGTCCGTTGTGGCCCAAGTGTTTCGTTTTCTTGTCTCTGCTCTCACAGCTTTTCCTAACCCTTTATATATTCCCATCTCTCTTTCAAGTTCTGAGAAAAATTGCAGCTGTAAGTTGTTGAATTTCTTATCTTGTTCAATGCTCACTGATGTCCTTTTTATTTAATTACAAGACATTGATCATCAAATCATCTTTCTAAAAAAATAACTTAAAAGATTTTTTATTTCTCAGTTTTTGGGTTTGTTTGTTTAGTTCCTCTGGTACTGCTACTGGAGAATCAAGAATTTTGCTTCTTGGAGGTTTATAATTATGTTTTAACAGTTGGGTTTCTTTTCTTTCTTTTTATGACAGTGAGAAAAACAAAGAAAGAGCAGATAACGCCGGAGATGGAGCCGCAGATCTGGCTCGTCTCGGCGATGAAGCAGCTGCTCCGGCGGACCTTGGATTCGCCGAGGAAGAGCAGTCCGGTTCCTTCATCGTTTGCTCGATCGAAAAGCTGCTTCTCGAGCATCTCGGAGAATTGAATAGGTAGAAGCATTTTCTAGGATAATTAAACTGTTTAATTTAATGCTGTTTTAGAGAGAATTTGGGGCTAATAGTTTAATTTTAAATTGTTTTGTTATTGGAAATGATTGAATGAATGATGGGGTGGAGGAATCTTCCTTCCCGGACTTCAATCCCAACATATTTTGGTGTTTTTTTTTTTGTTAGTTGTTGTTTACATGATTGTCCTCCAACGTGGGAGAAGATTCTAGAAATTATTAATTGTGTGTCGTTTAAATCGAGTATGTGGAATATTTATTTTCTTAACGGTTAAAAAACATTTGTATTACACACCGGAGTTAGGATTGCACGGTTGTAAATAGCTTCGCAACTACATGTTGTACTCCTAAAAACTAGTCAAGACCGGTCCATACTTGTAGTAGGGAACATTTGATTGTTTATGGTCCATCACATTAAACTTTTGTGTCCTTTTTTAACCCATCTATATATGTTTGCATCTATCATGCAGTTTTGTTTTAAGTTACCAACATATACCTCTGCAAATGTCTCAAACACAACTAAAATGCATGTGATTGGAACACATGTGTCATGTTTTTAACAATTATACCTGTTTTTTTTTTTAACAATTGTTGTCGAGTTTTCATGCATGCACTCACAAATTATGGAAGGAGGTTTCAAGTTTATCCCTTGTTTCATTGCTTTACAGCTTCATGTGTTGAACTTAGTTAAAATCAACTTTATAAACTGAAAGTAACCTCCAAATGTCAAAAAATAATAATATCCAAGTGGGTCCAAGCATTGTGAATTGTGATATAGGGCCCATGTCATGTGTGGTGTGGTCTAATTATTTGGCACTGAATTTTGGTGATAAAGTGAGACATGTGCATGAAGGTAGGCCAAAATTGGACCCTCACAACATTGTCCTTACATTTATTTCTGAAAGCACCACCCACAGTCCTTAGGTCCTCTCCTTCAACAATCTCAATTCTCCTCATCTCTATCATATAATTGCTCATCTTTTCTACCCAAAATAAATAAAATTGATTCCTGTAAAATTCAACTGAATTCTGGTAATCAGCATTGTTATAACTTAACTTAAGGAACTAATCGTGCGGGCCAAGCAGTTAGTATGTTTTAACTTTTGTTGTGATCAACGGCGGAGTCATGAGTGGGCCGTAATAGGCAAGTGTCCATCATAATTTGACAAATAGAAGATTTTCAATGATTGAACTTATATTTATATTCTGTTCAGTAGTGAGTGGCAACACTTTTAACCGTAAAAAAATGTGCTCCCCTCCACTTTCAACTGTCACTAGTTGTGATGTCTCGAGTTTAAAACACTCTGACTATTCTAT
Organism: Pelargonium australe; assembly: GCA_036897465.1. Lineage (NCBI taxonomy): Eukaryota > Viridiplantae > Streptophyta > Magnoliopsida > Geraniales > Geraniaceae > Pelargonium > Pelargonium australe. The sequence continues at coordinate 1,882 of JAYMTH010000541.1, forward strand.
TTATAGTATGAGTGAAAAACCTATCAGTCATGATTTATTGGTAGTAAATTCATAGCAATGAGGTGATGTCAGCTCATCAACTAACACTGATGTCTACTCGAATTCGTTTACTTCATGTTTCTGCTAAGAGTTTTGGTCAATAAATTATGGTTAAAATTCAGAGCGCTCTTGTATTATTCATGTAATAGAATACTCCATGAGAAAATAAATAACCCTGTTTTCTTGGTGGCTTTTTCACATTGAAGTCCACTTCTATAATTTTTACTCATTCCGTCCCAAAATGAGTGTCATATTTCTATTTTTAGGTTATTATATTATTATTTTTCCTCTATTATTCTTATCACTTATGCACATGAGCAAATCTGCACATGGGATGTAAATGAAAAAATGAGGGTAATATTGAAAACACACTAAATTATCTTGTAATTCTTAATTTTTGCAAAAAATAGAAACAAGATACTCATTTTAGGATGGAGAGAGTATAACAAAGAGATAATGATTAGTTGAGGTGGTTGAAATTGACTTGCCAATTGACATGTCCTTTTACCATTCTTGTGTTGTGTGGTTATCAAGTTGTGACTTGTGAGTGTGAAATGTGGATGACGTAGAAGGTTGATGATTAAGAAGAGAATAAAGATGGATCACTAAGTTCAAATTTGAAACTTGACTTCAATCCACACAAAAGATTAAGGTAATAGATAGAGAGTCGATCAACTTATATATCAAGCGGTAACAAACCGCATATTTTTATGACATGGAAAACAGTGATCATCGTTAAACTAGTTACTTAATTGTTTTGGAAAGGTGTTCAAATCTAAATTCACTACAATTTCCAAGCTTGAAGTTGCTTGGAGAACACAACTTACTGGGATCGGTAGGGTAAGATGTCTCCAAGTTTTGTCTTGTACAATGATTTGAAATGTTTTCTAAGATGTGATATTCTAATTAGCATTTAATTTAATTTAATTATGATTAGGTGAGAAAATGGATTGCAGTAATGACAAAATGTTTCACATGCATTCCAATTTCAAACCCAATAATTGGGTTGTGATTGATTACTATTTTTATTTGAGAAAACAGCTGTTGTTTGATTACAAATTTGCATAAACTTAAACGAGCAAGAAGATTATGTGGATGTGATCATCACTAATCACACTAAATTAAGAATTTTCTAGTGGAAGACAATATTTTCCTGAATTTGTGGCTCAAATTATCTGCTAAGATCTGGTAGTTATTACAATTTCTAGCAACTGGATTAATTGTGCCTCCAACTTGTTTTTGCTAATCAAGAGAAAGACAAGAACAGCTATTAATTAGATCATTTGAAGATGGAACATGGCTGAAAATCATTGTCATGATCATATGATGTTTGTTTTTTTGTTTTTTTTTTTCATCCGATCCAATTGTGATTGGGCATATTACCTTAATCTTGTTTGGCCTAATGTATTTTGCAATTGTCAAGTTAAGATTTGTAATGAAAAGATCGTGTTATTTTCTTCTCCCCGCGCACGTCAATTAATCGAAAGCGAATCAAATGGATTTAAAAGTAAAAGAAGAATGAATTCACGACAAATTAGGTTGACAACTGATTGTATCAGAAATGAACCTTGAACTTGAAGCATGGTGATAATTAAATGTATTTCTGATAAAAAAATCACACTAAAGTTTTGTCCACATGTTAGATTAACTAGTTGTCTGAAAATGTTATGAATATGAAATCACGTGGAACAGCTCATTGACTCCTTCAATTTCGAATTGTGGATTTCAGACTCATCTTCCATTGTTTTGTTTGTGTTTTTCCTTGATGTTGTTTTTAGTCTTTGGTTTTGTTCTTTGCGCTTTTTTTCTTGCAATTCACTTAAGATGAATAAAAAGTGTCTATTGCTGATAAAAAAAAAATGAAATCATGTGGAACGGTGATGGTGTTGGAGATATTGGAGGGTGGAGCCAGAGGGTAGGGTACAACATGCTCCTGGATTCCTGTAGTATGCATAAGAATAGCGCGTTGTTAGCAAGAAATTGGTCTCGTGCGTGAGAGTAAGAATTTAATTCAATATACGGAACTACACTTCATTAGAGAGAACTCTAGAAAGAATTTCATAGTTGATTTTTTTTTTTAATGAAAAGCAAGATATCCCTACTTCTTACCAAATACCAAGAAGGTGATGTTTGTACTCACCGTTTGATTAGTTATCGGAGAAATGAGGTATGCTTGAGAGCCTACTAGAGAGTTTGGGCTCTTAACTCCCGACGCACTATATAATTTATAGGTATCGAGTGAGTTTCAGAGCTCCTACATGTCGTTCATGCATAACAGGTGGAACGTAGACAACCCATAAACACAAGTTTCACTTGTGTACTAAAATTTTTGTTACTTCACTCTCTTAAACATCAAACATGGCTAATTAAGCTTTATTTTGGTTGTAAAGAACAAAGATAATAGGTGCAGAACTATATTGAATGGACACAGTATAGTTTGGGGTTTCTGAATACTATGAATCTGATTCTGCTGAGAGTTTTGCAGTACAAGTTGTTTTGTTTTGTTTCACTGTACAGTTGTACTGCATTTATTGCTGCTCCCATTCACATTGTACTATTCTTTCTTCATTTTTCTTTTGTTGCCATCTTCATGCAAATGCTCTTTACCATAAATTATTATCTTATCCATCTCACGATAAACCTTAACTTGTCTGTGTAGAAAGATCCTTAAATTATTAACAATTTTCATTACATCAAAATTATTTAGGACCTCTTGATTTTGTTACCATAAAATTATCCAAAAAAAAATCTTATTAATTTATTTTCTTTTAAATGTAGAATGAGAAAAATAGAGTCATATAATCTTAAAAATCGTAGACAACCCAAAAGTAATATTACTTTAACTTGATCTTATCCGATCAACTTTTATGTCGGATTTCCTACATAAATATTTGGGTTGGATCAGATCAAGCGGTCATGCATGCCTTAAAAGTAAAATTCGACTAGGGATCCAAAGTTCTTTTGGATTAGCTTTAGAATGATCTGAACCCGATGTGCAAAATTGTCACCTCAACTTTATAGCTGTGACATAATTTATTTTAGAGTTGTCAGTTTAGACATGACCAACTAACTTTCAGCCTTCAGGTCAGGTTCAATGGACAATATTTGTAATCAGAACGAATCAAGACATCAAGTCAGCTAAACCCGCCCAATCCAATGTAGTTTTAGCCTAAAACCCGAAACTATGTTATGGGCGGGTCAGGATCAGGTTCAACAACCCGAACCCAACCAACCTATTTTTGTCGGCTCTAATTTATAGGAAGAAAAAGACAAGCGGACAATAAAAGGGTGATAACAATATCCATAGGAGGGCAATATAGGAATTTACGAATAAAAGAAGTGTCGTATAAGTTACGAGATAAAACCGTACTCCAATTAAAATTTGTACTGCACACAGACACACGCACGCAACAAGCAATAAGAGAGAGAGAGAGAGAAGAAGAAGAAGAAGATTATTGTTAATATCGTTGCAGTTGCAATTGCAATTCCTCTTCTCCACAACAACTTATTTTTCCTCTCCTTTCAAATCTGTGGGTCAAGATGATGCACATGACCTTCTACTGGAGTCGCCAGGTGACTCTCCTCTTCGACTCCTGGAGGACCAATTCATGGACCAGCTACGCCCTCACCTTGCTCGCTTGCTTCCTCGCCTCCCTCTTCTACCAGTACTTGGAGGACTTTCGCGTCCGCCTCAAGATCGTCGCCGCCACCGCCAAACCCTCCTCCGCCGCCGAGGAGCCGCTCCTCCCCTCCGCCAACAAGTTCGCCGCTAAGTTGAAGGCGGCCAAGCTCGGCGGGGCCGCGTTCTTCGGGGTCAATTCGGCGATCGGGTACCTGCTGATGCTCGCGATCATGTCCTTCAACGGAGGGGGGTTTCTGGCGATTGTGGCGGGGGTGTGGGTTTTCGTGTTCTGTCGCTTGTGGCGGGTTTGTCTTTTGGATACTTGTTTTTTAGGTCTGGCGATGAGGATGTTGCCGTGATTGTTGATAATCCTTGTGCCTGTGCTTAAGTTTGTCGATTCGGTTCGATTTTGCTTGTTAAATCTATGTATTGATTGTGATCGGATCGGAGGTCAACGATTACTGAAAACTGTTTTGTTTGTGCTGTAAATGAATCTGCGATAGAAAGCTCCTTGTTCTTCGATTTTGGTTGGTTATTGGATTGACCTTGACCTTTGTTTTCGTTGATTTTTCGTTTGGTTGCGGAGAAAGTTTTGTCCGGAAAAGAAACTTTATCCCAATAGCAAGACATCAAACATGTCTATCGGAAGAATTTTCTCTTGCTGTGCTGCTAAATTTAGCTACGCCCTCGTGAGTCGTGCCCAATCTCAACTGCCAGTCAATTACGACAGTAAAAAAATTCCATGTCCTTTGTCTTTTGCTATAGATGCAGATTATTTTGGTTTGATTGAGCAAATTATAGTGAAACTTAACACGAAATCAGATTTCATTTCATCAACATTCCGGAATTGGAAATCTTTCACTAAATAAATAACAATGAATGAGTAATGAAACCACGAGAAAAACCTCACAAATACATGATAATGATAATGATTAATGGAAGAGGAACAAATCAACCGAACACTGACTTCTACAATGAAATTATACTTGTACTGTTTCATATCGATCACAATCTAACAGCCCTATCAGGATGTCTCAAATCAGTATCAATATCACTATGAAAACAACAAGCATTTTACAAAGAACGAAATCTAAGAAGAAACAAGCAGAGCAGGGCTTGTGAATTGCGTCTGCGGTTTAGCGTTGCTGTGAAAATGAGAACCCCCGAGAGTCAGTAAGTGCTGAGCAGGGATCGGTTTGCTTCCCTCCGTCTCTTGTATTCATCATCACTCTAGCTTTGGCGAGAAGGATATAAGATATGGCAACTGGCAAGAAAGTGAAGATGCCGCAGTCGATGAACAAACATGTAAGATATGCATATGCTACTAATGCTAGTGGTGATCCTGATTTTTCAGTGGGATTAGTTCATTCTCTGGCTGATGGTTTCTGGTTCTCAAATTGCTAGGCAACCATGTCTGCAGCCTCTCAGGCCAAAACCTGGAAAAAAAGCAAATACCCAACCGTTCACTTCAAAAAGAAAATAATACAATAACAAGTGTAAAAGATAGATGACTAAGAGTAACAGAATAAAATAATGATCTCAAATAGGATCTTCCTATCGAATTGTGTTTAGCTTCATAGACTTTTTCTTAACATCAAATAGCCCACAACTTTCAGCATTATAAGCCAAAAGAGTGCAAGCAGCTTTTAATGGCAACACAAATTTGAGCAAAGGAATTCCTTAGCTGATGCACATTCTCTCGGTTTACTGCAGAAAAAATTCTGTAATGCTAACTGGCATGTTGGGATTTAAAAAAAAGAACTGTAATCAGTTTGAAGCAGACTTTAGAATTGTTGAACAACCCTGCTTCAGAACAGAAGCTTAAAAGAAAAGAAGAAGAAATAAACTCTGTACTGAGAACAGTTAGCTGAACCTAAAAAGAAAAGAACATATTCCTCCTGTTTGATAGGGCAAAATGATCCAAACACAAAAACAATCTGGTGGTTTAGCCCAACTATGACATGGCATCACTTCAAGAACTAATAGAACACAAGAAAATATGTAACTTACAGATCCAATCTTTCATAAATTGCCCGTCGCACAGAAGAGTTCAAGCCATATGCTATTGAGTTGAAGAGGCCCTAAAAATATCAAACAAGAGTATCCACTTAGCCTTTAATACAATCAAGAAAATATTTATATTATACTTCATAATATTTGAATTATTAGATTGATTATTGTGATCGAAATAACATGCAAATCATACTAAACTGAGAATGATAAACTTTTCTTAGTGCAACACTAGTTCCAGTATATATTACTTCTATTTTTCCTTGGTTAAGCTTATCAATGATTTATTTATTTACACATTTTGCGCTGCAGCCGTAATATGTAAGGTCCACGCCAAACATAAACAGTTATAAACCCACCATTATGCGGTCCAGGTTAAAATGAAGCCATCATCCAATGAAGATGGATTCTCATTAAAGAACTATCCTTCAGGGACTTCGCACCAACTTAGATAAGTATTCCACATACACATGAAAGATAATTTATATATTTGGGAGGGGCTGTCTACACTCTACAATCTACAATCTACAATCTACAATCTACAATCTACATTTACAATTCCGGACCTTGGTGTGAAGAGTATACAAAGCAAAGAAAACTAAAGATTCTAATTTACACACACAATGAAACATATCTAATATAGTTACAAACACATCAGACAAATTAGATATATTAGCCAAATTTTGAATGTAACATTATGGTTCTACAAACATTATAATATGGCATAAAAGAAAAAAGGGAAACAAAGATATAATTTCAGGGAATGAGAATTACCATAAGTGCAGATGTCCCAACATCAAGAAATGAGAGCCAAAATATTTTATGACCCGGCTCAAGAAAACCATGAATTTTGTTGATTGTGCCGAAAGCCCATGATCCTATTAGAATCAGTGGATAGTATCCCCATCGGTTCAAAGCCTGCGAGACAAAAGAAAGTCAATGGCAAGGAAGTCTAACGAATGTTGGTTTTCTATGCATGCAGCACAGTTCACAAAGAAGCACATTGACTATATAACTACTACCTTAAACAGAAGGCAAGGATTTGATCAAAACATAGGTCTACCAGAAAAATAAAGAACACAAGGATATGGAAGAGTGTACTATGATATTTTTTATTTATAAAACCATGATAAAAACAGGTCTACAAAAGAGCACAAGTATTTGTATTATTCTGAGAGAAAAGAGCTGCATACCTTCATGTCAGGCCTTACATTTGACTGCATGCCAACTGCCATCTGAATATTCATCCATAGGTTTAATTTGATGTAAACAAGTCTACAAAAGATGTTTATAAAAACAGATAATTACTACTTACACGAGTCGCATTGTTTAGCATTCGTATCACTTGAAAGTACATAATACCATTGTACAGAATTGCACCCCAGAGTGGCAGATAGAATGTTATAAAGTGAGTTGCCTGCAGGAGTAGATGGAAACAATTACACTCTGGTAAAGATAAACAAGTTACCAACCATAGACTTTACTAATGCTGATATTTGAAATGAATCTTTCTGGCTCGCCACGTAAAATCAATCATGACATGGAGACTCGCATCTAAGTCACTTATAATATTGAATGGAGTTCTTTGCTAGCATTCTTTTTTTGGAGTAATTTTTAAATTCTTCAATTACTTTTATAAATAGATAACTAACTGAAATTGGTACAACAAGCACTTAATACGCCAAATATTGTGAATGTTAACTTGACAGATAAAGTACATAGCAGTAGTAGCAATAACTAATAACTTCAAGGTGTATCTTGCATAGCTCAGATGTTTATAGTAATTACCTAAGTTATGGCTATAAGCCTATATCTATACTCAAAACAAGAGGTAGTGGCATGGGATAAACAGACACTCTTCCTAACACCAGAGTAATAAGTAAGTCGTGGTAAATTTCCTATTTAACTTCACTCCCTCACACACACAGAGAAATGCATGCAAGCACATGTTCGTATGCACATAGGAATAAATGAAAACGAGAAGTCCTATCATATCACAAAAACTAATCATTACATAAAATATTAAGAGATCCGACACAATCCCAGAATAAAATCTAAGCAGCTCATGCCAGAACCAATCTATACTTGCCTTTCCTTTAAAACCAGCTTGTGCCCAACACCACGCGCCAAAATGAGCATGTTCATTACCAATCGATCGTATGACAGTCAGAAGTAGAGATGTCCCTATGAGAAGCAAAAATACTCATCAACCAGTACCATGACAATCAAGAAAATAATTTTAAGTGTGGAGGCTAACATGACTTACAATAAGTATTCTCTAATAACATGCTAGAAAGCAACAATAGGACCAAAAAAATATGAGTGAAATATTGAAAAGTATTGTGTGTCAGCTGAATTCATACCCCAAACATACAAATGGAACATTGCCTCCAAATCTTCAACATCGGTTTTGTGTCTGCAAACAGTACGGTGAAGAGTAAAAGCAATTGTTGTGGTCCACAGGAAAGATGCGACACAGAAGAAATGGGTGCTATAGCCCTGAGCATAGCAAAAAAATCCTTTGGATGGATCTCTGCATGAACAACCAAAATAATTTCAGTCTGCAAATAGAATGCCATTTTGCAAATGCATTTGAATTGGGATCCAGTAAGCATACCCAACTATGTTGAAGAAACTACAAAGCATGTCCTGCACTTAACAGACGATGCAACCAATTAGCTGGAACTTTAGTAGCATAAACATTTCAAATGAGTTATGGGAGAAGGATAGAGAAAGTAAAATAGAAACTGATGGGATATAGAATATATGTGTATATATAATTGGTTTTCCAGCAGAAAGTGTTCAAATTGAACCATAATATCTAACATGACTGTAGATATTGTGATAACACTTAAGCAGCATTTGAAGTTTTGAGACAAATTTCAGTTCTTCACTTAGATCTATTTCATCATTTATGTCTGTATAGCCTGAGAGATGCTTAGTGGCAAATTGCAAGAGATTCAAGCCTTAGTTGGGTTAGCCTCAAGACTCCAGTATTTTGAGGCACATACAGTCATCAAACTAAAGAAAATAACTACTACTAAAGTAAATTAACGCACTTAATCATGACCTGACGACTATTTTGTCTAGGGTTCCAAGAAGCCGTGGAATATATACTTTCTTTTGTGCTCAAGTAACCAAATCAACAATTAATCTTCAGCTACTATTACCGATAATCTACTGAAGATCAAACTAAATTGCCACCAAGCTACACTGAGATCACATCCAAATGTTACAATACGCAAATTAAAAGAGGCTTCATCAAAATAGTAATTAGCAACAAGATTCAGCTGTTCTGTATCAATTAATTTTTCAAATAAAAATCATGATACGTAAAAGCTACAAATACTGCACAAGCTCTCTAAGAGAACAACATTACAGTTACTACAAACACTAATCACATGTATTTAACAATCGATTCACACAGAGAAGCTTCAAAAGGAAAAAGAAAGCGGAGGACGTACAGAGAGGGCGAGGAAGAAGACGAGCTTGAAGGAGAATTTGCGAAGTTCGGTGAAGAGGATGTAGCAAAGAACAATGAATCCGGAGCCGATGAAGGAGAGGCTGGACGCAGTCGCGTTCACTGCCATAAGAATCTGGCGATCGTGCGCCGTGAGACTGCCCGCCACCGGCGCAATAGCTTCCATTTTCTCAGGTGATTTTGATACGCAGTTGCTTGAAGGTGATGGCGAGCAATTATTGTGGTTTGGTGAGCGCGAAAGCCATAGATGTGTTGTGTTTACTTGGCCAAGTCGAGCCGAACGGGCTGGTTTTTGCAGTAATTTAGCTCGAGAGGAAAGGAAAGCGATGAGGAGGTTAAAGACAGTTTATATTAAATTGGAAAATTTTAATAAATATTTAATTAAACATATACGAAATCATCACGTCGCTTTGGCCGAGTGGTTAAGGCGCTTGCCTGCTAAGTAAGTGGGGTTTCCCCGCGTGAGTTCGAATCTCACAGGCGACGATTTGTTTTTTATTTTGTGAAAAAAACACTAAAATGCTTTTTTTTTTCCTTGCATAAAAATTTATTAATTTTTGTCCCATAGTGGCAAAGTTGACATTATGTAATTATTGAAGACATTTTATTTCTCGTTATACACCCAAAATTATGGGTCACAACTTAGTGTATTTTTCGTTCTACACCCAAAATTATTAAAATTGTTAACAAGTCAAAAATGGATTGTTTTCAAATGTTGATGGGTGGGCACAAATTTTATCCCTTGGTCCCCAACCCTTGGATATTGACGAAAATGCTTTGTGCATACTCTATAATAGATCATAATTTCAAGACATGGAATGATCATAATTTTAAAGAAGCGTTTACGGATAACATTTATAATTGAAATTTTGAGTATCCAAATCTCATAATGGAGTTCCAACAACAATAATTTTACTTGGACGAGATCTAAAATTGGTGAAGTCTTAGTCAAAATAGCAACATTTTATAGATCTAAGCCTGACTATGATTTTATTGGAAAACACTTTGGCATTCTTCGATTCTGAAAAAGTTTAAAGTCTTTATTAATGAGTGTCTTCAGAATGCCCATTCGGTAACAAAAGAAATTTTTTTTTTTCCAAAAGGAAAATAACAAAATCCAACTCATGTCTGTCTTATAGAAATGAGCAACAAGATAATCATTTGATGTTTAGGTGAACTCATAAAGACCGTGTCTAGTTCACCTGAACTCTTGTGTTAAAATGCAATGACCAAACTTTCTTTAAGAAAATTTTCAAGTAAAGTGTAAGGAATTAACTCAATTAAAAGCTTAACACGATGGCTAAAAATTCAATATTAGTTTTATACTCTAACACACCCCATACATACAAGTCCGTTTTCACTTTGCACATGCCCTATGCACAACTCCACTTACCTTGTGCTAGAATTTAACGCGAGTGACGGTAGGACTCGAACTTGAAGTCGTTGGTCACCAATGCTATGAGATACTATGTAAATTCGAAGCGGTGATCAAAATGTTACACACTCGTAAAATATAAGATAAAGTGGTCACATATAATGATTAAAGTGATATCTTACCATTCAAGCTTACATTTTAGTTGTAGAAGCCCAAAATACTGTACGTTTTGAAAATTTTCACTTCTCATCTATTAGAGTTATCGGAGCCTCTAACCTTAAGGAAGAACTGCTCAAGGATAGATGCCAAAATTTGGTTGACTTTATCGGATTAAAAATTAGATCAAATTTTAGATGTTTCCGAATTAATGTCCAAATTACCAACTCTAACCGATAATAAAATTTCATTTAGATAAAAATGAATGGGATAAACAAAGAAATAAATAAAATTTGTAATTTGATTTTATCTTATGTGTAAGAGATATTTGACTGAGAAAAGAAAAGAAAAGAAAAGTAGAGCACAGCACAACACAGCAGAGAAGAGCACCATGACCAGCGCAGCGCAGAGCAGTCCGTATAGTAGTAGTAGTGACGCAGTGTGTTTTTTCCCAAGAAATATATAAATAAAATAAATTATAGTTATAATAAAACAAAAGATATTTTAATTTAACAATAATATTATAATTCCGGTCCATCTTCATTACTTTGACCACAGACCAGAAGAAGCCTTTGCAGCTTTCGGCGCTCTTTCTTTCCCTCCTTCCAGATTCAGCTCTCTCTCTCTCTCTCTCTCTCTCTCTCTCTCCCCCAATTCACAGCTCACAAAAACAATACATTTTTCTGTTTGATCACATCTTTATCTATCTACTATGCATATTCTATGTTTCTAAAATCTAATTCCTTTATATATATATCCACACCTAAACACACACTCTACCACATCCTTTCAGCTAATAATACTCCAAATCTAGCTCCATCTTCACAGCTCAGATGACCCATTTCTGCTCCCAGTCCCAGGTTGGTAACTTTCCCTTTTCCCTTTCTCTGCACTACCCTTCATTTTTTTTGCTAGATCCTTTTTTCTTCTTGATTTGCCTCTGTTAAATTCTGGTGTGGGAGATCTCTGGAATTGATCCTACTGTGTGTAGATCAAGAGCTGCTCTTCATGGGTTTGTGGTAATCTGGATGTATTGATTTCTGGGTTTGCTTTTTGATTTTATTTTGGTTTGCTTTTTGAGTTTTTTTTTTGTTTAGTAGTGGATGGAAATGAATGTTGGGTAGTTTGGGGATGTTACATTGGGATTTGGGATCAAGTGGTGGGTTGGGAATTTGGTAGCTTTAGAGTTTAGTGTGCTGTGTAGCTGAGGTCCTGGAACTGAAATGCTTTTTAGGGCTCAAGTTGATTTTGTTTTTTAGTGGTGGAGTTAAGGAAACATTGGAAAATTATTATCGAATTAAAGAAAATGGTCAAGGCCAAAGGCACTATACTATTATACAATACTGCAGGGTGTATTAATTGTTTGCATAAATTCCAAATACAGCTATGGGCTATGTTCATTAATTGTATCTAGAAGTTAAGTTTTGGCTGAATTTCCCGTGGGTTGGTGAGGACCTATGATAATTAAATTTTTAGCTGACACACCTCTAATCTTAGGCTTCTGCAATGGGTAGTTTTGATGCAATCTGTCTAGAATCTTTAAGCAAGCTTATTATTTTCATTTCTATGGATTTTTTGGTGGATTTAGCATTTTTGGGAGAATGATGCCTCTAGATCATTCAAAGTAATATTCTACAATACTTAATAGCTCAGATATGTTGGCTTCAAGCAATATAGATCGTGTTGGTGGACAAATGCTCTATTGGACTTGAGGAATCTCATTTACATGAGATGGGAACACTTAAGTTGAATCTCATTATCATGAAATGGGAACAAGTTGAATTAGTGAACTATATTGTTGGACTTAGTTGAATCTCATCTTCATGAAATGGGAACAGGTTGAATTAGTTAACTCTATTGGACTTAGTTGAATCTCATTTTCATGAAATTGGAACACGTTGAATTAGGAAACAGAAACTCCTCATACAATTCAAGTCTATTGAGTGAGGGTTCTTGTAAGTGGGTATAAGTTATTATCTTGAAACTGGGTATAAGTTATTATTTTTTAGGGAGTTCCAAATCTTATTAACAGCCCCTAATGTTATTGCAGCTTCATGGTTAGGTTGATTTAGATGTAGTACGAGTGAACTTCGCTGGAGGGAATTGAAGTCTCATCTGACACCTGGTGAAGCTTAACTGGTTAATTGTCTATGCTGTACATGGTATTAGAAAATATGGGCTTACTCTGCAGCAGACATCGCCGATACAACGAAGCCAATTCTGAGGAGAATGCACAGGTAACCCTTTTACTGGCTGCTACTTGGAGCACTATGTACTCTCTCTTTTTTTCCTTTCATGTTGGAGCTTTATGATTTCTCATTCTAGATGGTATCTTGCCTTCTAATTTGTAGTCACATGTGTGATCCCAGGCTGCAGAAATCGAAAGACGAATCGAGCAAGAAACAAAGGCTGAAAAGCATATTCAGAAACTTCTACTGCTTGGTACTTGTAATTAAAATTGTGTATTTAGAACTATGATCACCTCTCTTTTTTCTCCCCTTCCTAATTGAGAGGGAGGACTGAGGAGGCTCGACATGCCTACTCTGTCATCCCTTGCATTCCTTTTATCATTTGTTATTTCAGTTTCTCTGTAAATGACTTTAATTTATCCTAACGTTTAGGTGCGGGAGAGTCAGGAAAGTCGACAATCTTCAAGCAGGCAAGACATTGTATTAGTCACTATCGAAGCGTAGCAGTGTGCCATTTTTACTGAAGCTGATGGTTATATTATTGGTGTGCAGATAAAACTCTTGTTTCAAACTGGCTTTGATGAGGCAGAACTAAAGAGCTATATTTCAGTCATCCATGCCAATGTGTATCAGACAATAAAAGTATGCAATACTTGAAAGGGTGTGTTGGTTATTTCCCTTGAAGCATGGTATAAAGAGAATCTAGTGTCAAGCTACTTTCATAGTACAAATCAGAAAATTTTGTGAATAGGAGAGTTGTAACCTTGGTTAAGTGCTAAAGGAAATGAGTTGCAATGCTTACATAAAACTTATACACAATGTGGTTGATCAGATATTGCATGACGGATCAAAGGAGTTGGCTCAAAATGAAACTGATTCCTCGAAGTATGTTTTGTCCAGCGAAAATAAGGTTTGATCCTTTCTTTCCATCTTCCATTAGGCTTGATGCGATAATTTTTTCTTTTGAATGTGACACTTATATAAAGAACATGGTATCTTTTGCATTCTGTTCAGGATATTGGAGAGAAACTATCAGAAATTGGAAGCAGGTTGGATCATCCACGTCTCACCAAAGAGCTTGCACAGGAGATAGAGACTCTGTGGAAGGATGCTGCAATTCAGGTATTGTTGCTTCTTCTAGACGAAGCATGGTATTTCACTTTTAGTTTGGAATTAGTTCCTTTTCTTCTTTGGCATTATATTTGATATTCTTATAATGGAGTAGTCCCAGTACTTATTTCACTTTGTATTTATAGGAAACGTACGTTCGAGGAAATGAACTCCAAGTCCCGGACTGTGCTAATTATTTTATGGAAAATTTGCAAAGATTGTCCGACACAAATTATGTCCCAACAAAGGTATCTATATTTCATGCCACTTCCTATTTATTCTAAGGAAAAGGCAAGCAAATTGTAGCAACTGTTCTCAGAATTAGGATTTAGGATATGTCTGAAGATAATGTTTTATGAGAAACATTTGGGCCTCTATCTCATCATTAAGAATAACATTTATTTCTTGAAGAGATTTTCAGAGCATATCTTACTCTCTCAACTAGTAATTTTCGCAAGATAGTTGCCAAAATTTTATTTATTTATTTTTGTAGAAATATTGGATAAGCAATCAACTTTCTTTGCTGTGTGTTGGAGCTCTGAGCACTTAAAAAATTACATATGGAGAAACAAAAACGAAGGCTTTTATTGTTTTCTTGGTTCTCTGCTTGATTTTAATGTACAGTTCTTGCTGCCTCAGCTCATTTTGTAGACTGCAGTTTAGATTCTTCCATTATAAGGAATGTGGTCAGTGATTATCTATTTAACAATACAGGGGTTTTAGTAACCCGACCCCCTCTTCATTTACATTATACACTCCTACATTCACAGTCATAAGATTTTGATTGGTTTGTTTGTATTTTACTTGACAAACTGCATGTCTTCTAATATCGTAGTCAACGAACTTCTGCCCATGATGATTGCGAAGGTCCCTAGTACAATAGTTGATGTCCATAAAAAAAATAGCTATTTAGCTTCTCCGTTCATTCTCCAATATTTTCTTAAAATTCAAGCAGAGAATGCCCTAGATCTAAAACATATTTTTGGTATTGCAGGAGGATGTTCTCTATGCGAGAGTTCGCACAACTGGCGTTGTGGAAATTCAATTCAGGTGAGTATTCTGCTTCGAGTGTAACATGGCTTATAATTGTCATATTTGTCAGTCAGCAGCCAGTTTTAATAGTATTATGTTTGTCCTGAGTTTCTTACCCAGAAAGTAACAATTCTTAGCCATTGACCGGTTGTTATGTTGGAAGTGGTATCAATAATGCATCTACTGTTCTACTCTCATAATTTGGTCACTAGTAGCTAGTGTCAGAGATATGCCACCCAACCTTTGCCTCAGAAACTTGCATTTCTATTGAAGCTTGTATGTAGATTTTTGAACATGCAATTATATATGTTTCTCCATTTGTCACTTTTAATCCAAGTTCTATGTTTAGACATATCATGAATGTAACATAAGCCCATTTCTGTGTATTTTCTCATCACCTTGGCTGAGTTTTTCTTTGATCATGATATTGCATTGGGGATATCATTTTTCTCATTTGAAGATGAGTATTGAGCACATAATTGACTCTCAACTCTCTCAGTTGTATTGAATGTCAAACATATGGCATGTTTAGTTGAGCCACAGATAAATATGGTTATAATTGAGAGCATGCCTTACTTGTGTTTGCTCAATTGCTCATGGTAATTCAATAAACTTCTAGTTGGTTGTAATATTGGCAGCCCTGTTGGAGAGAACAAAAAAAGTGGTGAAGTGTATAGACTGTTTGATGTTGGAGGCCAGAGAAATGAGAGAAGGAAATGGATTCATCTATTTGAAGGTGTTACAGCTGTGATCTTTTGTGCTGCTATTAGCGAGTAAGTTCATGATTTCTTCTGTCCACTAATTATGACATCAGTGTCATGATTTTGACTATGAGCTAGCTCTTTCAGGGAAGTTGCTTGTGAATTTTGATTTCTTTATTTTTTCTTTAGTGCTATTGTGGGAGCAGCTTATTCACCACCTTCTTCAGTTTCTAGTGTTATCTTAGATGGCGTTTGTATAACACACAACCCTTCTTCATTACTTTTGGGTTGTTTGTTGGGCTTTTTACCCCACCCCCCCCCTGGCATCTCGTGTACTTGGCTCGGGTTTGTCAGGCAGCTTTTTCAGTGGGGACCCTTGCAAGTCACTCTTGTTGAGAGGGCATTCGGGCAGCTGATTGGCTTGCTGGATTTGGGATTCAGCTGTATAACTTTGTTCATTTTACCCCTTCCTGGGATGTAGATGCTACCTTGCATGATATTTTGGGTCTGGACAGTAAGGGTTTTGTTACCCCTAGGAAAGGGAAACTATGCTTGTAATTTGTTTTTCTTTTCTAGTGGCTCAGTCTAGCCCTCCTCATTATTCTTTCCTCTTTTTGTGTCTGTTTGACAGGTAAGTGTCCTTGCCAAACATCCTCTCCCAGGAAGTGTTGTTAGGATTATTATTTTTTTTTTTTGAGTTTTTAAATTAAGTATAGTAAGTTGTTTTTATTTTACTCAACTTAAAAAAGAAGTTTATACGAACGCTACCTTAGTTGCAGTGGCCTACATTTGGGCTCAGGCTGCTGTATTTCTGTTTTGGAGTCAGCAGCAAATTGTTGTCTCTATTATTCCTTCTGTTATCATAACTAGGTGTAGCTTAAGATCCATGACCTGACAATTGTGTTTCAGGTATGATCAAACACTCTTCGAAGATGGAAACAAAAACCGAATGATGGAGACGAAGGAACTATTTGACTGGGTCCTGAGGCAACCATGTTTTGAGGTTGTCTTTTATCCCACATTTGTTATGCAGCCTCAAGTTGTTTTTAATAAATAATATTATATTATTCCAACAAATGTTTGTTCTCACCTTTTTCATATGAGTTCGCGACCATCAAGTCTGCAATTTAAATTTATGTACTTGGGGCTCCTATTATTGATTAATGCTAATTCTTTCTGTGCAGAAAACATCCTTCATGCTGTTTTTAAACAAGTACGATATATTTGAGAAGAAAGTATTAAAAGTGAGAACCAAGAACCATAACATAGATCTATTATTCTAAGTTTGGAAATGGCTCGGGTATTTGATGTTCTACGTATTGTAGGTGCCACTGAATGTATGTGAATGGTTCAAAGATTACCAGCCCGCTGCGACAGGAAAACAGGAGATCGAGCATGCGTACGAGTAAGCATTTCAATCCCACCACCAGTCCTTTATCACGAAGAAAGGAATGGTCTTATTTGATAACATATTCGAATAATAATGTTTGCACTCAGGTACGTGAAGAAGAAATTTGAGCAATTGTATTTCCAGAGCACAGCCCCAGATCGGGTGGACAGGGTGTTTAAGATATACAGGACCACGGCGTTGGATCAGAAGCTGGTGAAGAAGACGTTCAAGCTGGTAGACGAGACGTTGAGAAGGAGAAATCTGTTCGAGGCCGGGTTGTTGTGACCACCGCCATGCACAGTACCAGCCATTGAAGCAAAGGCAGTATATCTTGGGAAAGGAAAATGTTTATATTTGAAGGATTTTGGGCATCATTGAAGCTGGAAACAACACCCATTTGTTTGCACGCATATATATCATTGTTAGGCTAAAAGTTTTGGTTGGTTCTCAATTGATTCTACGGATATTATTGATATTATTACTATTATTGTTGACTTGCAAGCAATCAATCTTGCTGGAATTGTGTTAGTTAACATATACTGTCGTTTTCTCAGACAAACAACAACTGTGACATGACATGACAGCTAATTGAGTTGTGTGGAATGTTACGTGTATCTATCAAATTCCTCAGGAGTTTTGTGTTTACAATTATGAAAATATTGTTGGACGACTTGACAAACAATTTCTCTCAACAACAACGAGACAAAAGTCGCGCATCATCATAGATTGATTGTTCATTAATATTAATTAATTACAACCAAATTTGTGGACGAGGAAGATGCTTAATTTGAATGGAAGAACACAGACAATTGGTATGTTATATAGTTGGCAATGGCATTGAATAGAAGTGGGTTGTGAAAGGTTGGACCGAAATTCCGACCACAAAACAAAACACAAAGTGGGAGAGAAGAGAACGTTCCCATGTGATGTGTGGATTGGTGTCACGTCGGCAGTCGGTGTTGTTATCGTACTACATTTGTATTCTTATATTGTAAAATCAAACTCGTTTATGAGAGACATCATCTCATTTGTTAAAGATATTATATATATATAGGGTATAATGTATATCAGTTGACTGATATAAAGTTACATCAATTAAACTAATAAGATGATGACACCTCATTTAAAATCATGTATCCGGACGGGTCGCTCC
>JAYMTH010000542.1:0-20105 GCA_036897465.1 Pelargonium australe
TTCGTTGCTGGGTTTTTTCATGTTTTCGAGAATCATGTGTTTGGATTTGAGATTTTGTGTATATATATATATATATTTGCTTTTTGGCGGCTCAGAAAATGCAGGAAAATTATGAAAATTTTGATAATTTTGGGTTGTAATGTTAGCTCTTGGAGATAAGAATCTAAAATGTGTTACATATTTCACCCAATATTGAATTCTTTATTCATTTTGTATTTTTGTTTGTTTTGCTGTTTGGCGGCTGAGAAAACCGCAGGAAACTTGGGGTTGTAATGAATTGTGTGGTTGTATTGTTAGATCTTCCAGATAAGAACCCAAGATGTGTTGGCTATTGATAACTCTAAGAACTTCATTTAGTTTATGAGCTCGTCAAATGGGAATAACCGTTCATATCAAAATGGGTACAGACTGAAAGTTTATGCACTAAATTGACCATTTTAAAGTTGTGTGTAGTGAATTGGTTATCGGACCAAAGTTAGTGTACCAATGATGCCATTAATAATTTGCATTAGGAGTTAGCTTATGTTACCATATTAAGTAATAGTGTAATACACGTGACATGTTAAAAACACAGATCATTCGCATTCACTTTAAGTAATTTGTTTGGAAAATCCTTATTACATTGCCGCCTATGTTGTGGGATTGGAACCGTATTATGGCATTGTCACCATTGTTGTGGCCTGTGGGGATTGGAATGATCCTTTGTATTGCATTTGTAGCTGAATTTTTCCTCTAGAAGCACGTTGTTGTTATATTCCAACTGACCTTCGATATTGAGTTCACCTTTTTAACTTGAGTACCTACAGACAATTCTATGTGTAGCAAAGAGGAACTTTCATGGATTTTATTGGTCTTTGAAAGGTTGAACATTTCTAATGTATTCTATTTTTTTTTATATATATGAAAAGGGTAGAGATTGTGGAAATGCTTTGCTAGTTAAATATTGAAAATGTAATCTCATTAGGCATGAAGGCAAACTTCTCGAATCTTATAACTGCTTTGCATTGTTGCAATCAATTTGCTATATGCATAAAGGGTTAGTGTTTCTTTTCTTCAGATGGCATTGTGGTCTGCGTTGCATGAGTCCAAGTGCCTCAAATAGGTACACGTCGAATTTGGTCTTGAACAGTTTAAGTAGAAAATTGTGCTTGAGTTTCAAGGGTTTTGGTAAAGATAGAGCTGCACTGATATCTGGAGAAGGCGATTTGCTGTCGCATGGTAATGGTAGTATAGTTGCAGAACAAGGTACTCTTACCACCGAAGAGACAGACCGGCCAATTGGGGATGAAGCACAACCTAGTGGAGTAACTTTTGCGAAGTTCTCCGCAGAAACAACTCGAACAACTAGTGGTTTCTTTGCTGATAACAATGAATATGAACTTGATTGTCCCACAGAAGGATTTGCATCCATCCCAGAGGCGATTGAAGAAATTCGACAAGGAAAGGTTTGACTTCTTTTTGGTTGATTACTTCATGATTTTCATAGTTAGTCTACCTGATTTTCATTGTCCTCATCATGTTGTGCACCTAGGCGCTCCCTATCGTGACATCAGTAACTTTGTGAAGTTATTCATGTTCTTTCCTTATCATGGCACCAATAATCGTCGATGCAGTTTTTAGTCGTCTTTTACTAAATTATCCATTTGGTCATATAAATTGTTTTAACAATTCCAACACTATGTTCATTCTTTCGTTTATTGGTTTGGAACAATAATACAGCTAGTCATTGTTGTTGATGATGAAGATAGAGAAAATGAGGGTGATCTTATAATGGCAGCATCTTTGGCAACACCTGAAGCTATGGCTTTTATCGTCAAGCACGGAACCGGGATAGTGTGTGTGAGCATGAAAGGAGAGGATCTAGAGAGATTGGAACTTCCCCTGATGGTGACTCAGAAGGAAAACGAGGAAAAACTTTCTACCGCTTTCACCGTGACAGTGGTATACATATATGTATATGTATATATAGTTTGTTCAATATTGTGAAGCTAAAGAAGAAGAAAAAGTTCTCATTTCACATTATATGGATTCTGTAGGATGCAAAGTATGGTACGACAACAGGTGTCTCAGCTCGTGATAGGGCAACAACAATTTTGGCTCTCGCATCTAAAGATTCGAAACCTGAAGATTTAAATCGTCCAGGTCATATTTGTCCCCTGAAGTACCGAGAAGGAGGGGTTCTAAAAAGAGCCGGACACACAGAAGCTTCTGTTGATCTCGCTATGTTGGCTGGGTTGGAACCTGTTGCCGTTTTGTGTGAGATTGTTGATGATGATGGTTCTATGGCTAGACTACCAAAACTTCGACAGTTTGCTCAAGCACAAGGCTTGAAAATTGTTTCCATTGCCGATTTAATAAGGTATATATATATCAGCAAAAACATGTTCTTGCATATGAACTGTGTTCAAAGTTTAGTTTTCTTATAAGAAAATGGAAGGAGTGTTGGCTCTGATATGTTTTGTAAATTATAATTGGCAGATATAGACGCAAAAGAGATAAACTAGTGGAACGAGCTTCTGCTGCGCGTATACCTACTATGTGGGGACCTTTTGAAGCTTACTGTTATAAGTCGTTGTTGGATGGGATTGAGCACATTGCTATGGTCAAGGTAATTGGTATTCTAGAGCTGAAATATACACATCCTTAGAACTATATATCCATTCTCTTTATCATGTGCTGCAGCGTAAATAACTTGTATTGTGATGATTGGCAATTCAACGGTATTGTCGCTAACAGGAGCACAGCATTTGTGTGACTGACTTTGTTCTATTTTGGAACTTTGTTTATATGAATTGAAGCTTAGGAGGTTGTTAAGTTGGAAGCGTAAAGGACAGGCTTGTATGTGGGTAATGGACCCTATATAGAGTATATACACTGATCTATTCATGTTGGTAAGGGCATTAGTGCATGAGGCTCTCGCCATTGTGCGTGCCATTTGTGTATACTGTATACAGCTTTACCTTGGGCCAAGCTCACCCTTGGTAGATAGATGTTAATATTAGGTAAAAAAATCATGTAAACCCCCTTCCCCTCTCTCCCGGAACCCGATACCAGTCTCATATTTCAAGCTCTGATTGTTTAGTGTTTTCCCAAACTCTGTTATATTACTTTATCAGTCATTACTAGGGACAATAATTGTAACTGTTGCTAGATAATGTCTTAACAAACACAATATCTACGAGTAATTGTGACATGATTTAGATGCAAACAGGGGGAGATCGGGGATGGACAAGATATTCTTGTGAGAGTACATTCTGAGTGCCTCACTGGCGACATATTCGGGTCAACAAGATGCGACTGTGGCAACCAGCTAGCGCTTGCAATGGAGCAAATCGAGGCAGCTGGAAGGGGCGTATTGGTGTATCTCCGAGGACACGAAGGTAGAGGAATTGGTTTGGGCCACAAACTCCGAGCTTACAACCTACAGGACGATGGGCGTGACACAGTTGAAGCCAACGAAGAGTTGGGATTACCGGTTGATTCTCGCGAGTATGGCATTGGTGCACAGGTACTTGGTAACATTCACAATCTTGGTATTTTAGAGAAGTTTGGTTGATGCAGTTATGATTATATAGACTGTATAACCAGCTTCTTCGTGTAACTGGCAATTTAGATTGAGCCTAAAAACGCGTGTGTTTTTGTCGGGCAATTTTTCATCAGTCTTAACATTCTCACCACATAGTGGGAAAGGATAGGGCTGATAAACTGTTGCATATATACGAACTTGAATTTTTTGGCCCGACCCACTTTAGGACCGTGGCCCAAATTGCCAGGTATACTTCTTTGTGTCAGTCTTGAGAGACCTTTCTTACTGTGTGAAACGATATATGATCTTCCAACTATACACTCAATCTCAAATTCGATCCTCTGATCTCCAGCTATCTGATCTCATCAATAATGCCTGAAAATGCCATTCATTTCACTAAAACAATGTTACAACTTAGTTTATATGTAGGAATATGAAATGTTCGAGATTTAGGCATTCAGAAATTCAAATGTATGAAGTTTTTGACGCCGTAATATTTGAATACATCAAGTTCTTGACATAAAAACTCCAAATCTTCAGTTTCTTTTCTTCATTTCCTCCGTTCCATATTCTATCTTCTTCCCCGAAGATTTTAATATTCTTCATGCTCTTCCTCTGTTAGAATTTTAACTAATCATGTCAAATTTTCGATGTTTACAAGTAATGGTGGTGAGTAGTTAATAAATCAAGCTTGTTATGGGTGTGTAGTTGAAAGTTCATTTACAATTTACTTTTGGTATCTGAATGAAAGTTTCAATTTATTGCAGATACTAAGAGATCTAGGCGTTCATACTATGAATCTCCTGACAAACAACCCGTCAAAATATGTCGGTCTCAAAGGTTATGGTTTGGCGGTTTCCGGGAGAGTTCCTCTGTCGATACCAATAACAAAATAGAACAAGCGCTACTTGGAGACGAAGCAAGCGAAAATGGGGCACATCTATGACTCAGATTCAATGGCGTGAAAATGGTTCCATCAATGGAAATGGCAATGCAGTTGGCAATAGTTCGTGCTACGATATATCATCAATGAAATGATGAATCAAGAGTGTTCAGGAATCTGCTATTTGAGAAGGTAAGATTAGTTTTGAGTACACAAATATATTAGGTTCTCATGATGTTTTCAGTATCAGAATAAAAACCAGAGACTTGGATGATTTTTGGTTATGAAATTGATGCATCTATGATTCTTGTTTGAATGGCAAAAATTAGGATAGCTTGGACATGAGAATGTTATTGATAGCGGAAAATATTATGTGATTTCGACGTGCGTAGATGCAATAATATTATTGACAATGTAAATGATAATGTGATTCTTTTCAACTTCTGATATAAGAATGTTGAATGATAAAATACGGTGAAGATGTGCTTTGTGACATTGGGCATGAGTATGTTATTGATGGCGAAAATGATTAGGTGAATTTAATGTGTGTGGACACAATAATGTTATCGATAGCGTAAATGGTAGCGTGATTATGTTCGACTTTTGACGTAAGAATGTTGTTGCATATGAAATTTCGGTGAACATATGTGTCGCATGCAACAAAGTAGTTTCAACTTTTAAGAATATTCTAATTATAGTTATATTATATGTTTTTGCTATAAATTTGCACATTGATGAATGAATCAAAATATCAAATAAGTATGGGAAGAAAACTAATGGAGTTGTTCATAAAAGTTTTTTTTTTTTTTGTGTGTGCGTTGCAGATTGTGGAAGAGGTACTAATCTACGAATATTATTTCAGGTTGAGTCATATAAACCCACGTGAACCCACATAGTTAGTTGTGAAACCCAAACCGTCCCATAACCCGAAATTAGTGATTGAACAAATATGACTCTTTTGAGTGTGGGTTGCATAAAATGGATCTGATCATTTTAAAGGTCGGTGTGGAATCTACTAGTGAAATTTTGTCTTTTGTGGTGCATTCAATTTGCATATGAACCCAAGGACACTTGAAATTCAATCTGCATTTTTTTTAATTTCGATTAAAAAATGTATTCGGTCAATTTTCAATCGCATTAGGTATGCTTGCACATTCCAGCACATTTTATTTTCAAAACCCAAACCGACCCACCACCTGAAACCCGGAACTGAACGAACTCAACACCTTTTCGTGTTAGACTTTTCCAACCCGAAATCTCAATTGCCACCTCCAACGTAGAGGACCCAAACAAAGCCTTAACTCCCAAACAGCCCTTCAAGTTGATACCGAGGTGTGTGTAGGTGAAGATAATGAGAAAAAAAAAAAAAAAAAAAAAAAAAAAACGAATATTGTGGTTGTGGGACCCTAATAACCTGTACGGACCGTACTTTTTTGGTATGCCTGTAGAGCCAGAGGTAGCTCAGTCTTTCAAAATCTACCGGATAAATAGTAGTGTGAGGGGTCCAGTTTGTGCACTAGGTACTTTCCAAGTGTACAAATTATATTCTGACACGTGGACCAATACAACAAACATCTTTTTTTTTTTCTTCATATCTTTAAGGTAATCATGTTGTTTTTTTTTTTAATAAAAAAAAGTAATTATCTTACCGTAGAATAGTCGATTTATACTCCAACTTGCGAGCACTCGAAACCCGCTCCAAGGTTTAACATATTTGTGTCACATTAATAGTGAATTGTTGGTTGGTAAAACTCAACCCTATGTTACTGTTCAAAGCTTGGAGCCCTAAAAATAATAACCAATTTAATGTATAACGTTCGTGTTAGATTTTTTTACCAAACCTACAAAATTAGGCACATCTAATTGGAACTTAACATAAATCTTATTTGAAAGACATGCAAGCTTGTTCGGCTTGCGGGCTTTCTGATGTGGCTTTGGTCAAATTTTGAATTTTGTAGAATGTGCGAGTTTGTTTAGTTCGGTTCAAAATTTGGTAGAGTCTATTTTATGCAGCCAAAAAGTAGAATCACATATCACTTTTTAGTCCAAATTGTTATCTCTAAGCAATAACATGATAATTATACTATTACATAAGCTAATTAACGAATGAAAGCAACTAGAAATTAGACGGTGTCCTTTATCCGTTCATTCCATGACGTTTTTAATTGAATCGTCACAACTTTCAAAATTCCTTTTAAAACTCGTCTCAGACGTGCGTTTACAGAATAATAATTAAATTTTCTCGGTTAAATTATACTCTTTCCTAATACAAATAGACCAAACAAGCACTTATTTTAAAGAGTGTTTTCTACTTTTCTTAATCAATTCCAGCCCACAGGAGCAACCAAACAGCCCCTACAAATTTCTGTAGCCTGTAGCTGTCGCATAAAAACCTCTCAGATCATCACGCTTTTGTGCCCAACCAAATCGATCAGAACGGACCGCACAACGGAGACTGTGCAGAGAAAGAGAACTGTAAAATCTCAATTTCTCAAACCAAACCACCGAATCAAAGCTCCGTCTCCGTTCCGTCTCTTCTTCGTCGCCTTAACCGCCTCTCTCTCTCTAGGGTTTCGGTTTCTCTCTCCTCTGTACATGAACCAATCGTCTTCTCCGACGATGACCTCCCGCCATTCCTCGCACCCGCCGTCGCGTGATTCCTTTTTCCCCAACAACTTCAGTCCGGCGCCGCCTCCGAACCGCCACTACCGCGGGACCTACTACGGCCGCGAACGGCCGCCTGGACCGGGGTATATCTCCGGCAACCGCCCTAATTTCCTGCTCCAGCTCTGGTGCGACCGCCACGGTTTACAGGATTCCGCCGTGGAGGACTTGGTGGCCAAATGCAGCTCGAAGCCGGACAAGTGGAAGGTGTTTCGCTCCGGCTCTATCGCCGCCACTCTGTTTTTCCATAACTGGATTGATGCGGTGGACGCGACTGTGCGGTACTGGGAGTCGCGGCTCGACGGCGATCACTGCTTCGTCCCGAAGCTTGTTTCGTTCTTGAATGTGCCGAATAGGATGAGCGAACTCCGTAGCCGGCTCAAGGCGCTGTTCTGCTACCGGGTGAGGGTGTTGCTGGAAGGCGAAGCGGTGAAGAAGTGTAAGGAAAATCTGGACCAAGTGTCGAGAGAGATTGCGAGGGTCTCGGCGATGCTCAGGAGGCCGCTTAAATATCAGGCAATGGCCGAGCTCAGACAGAAGAAGAGAGGTTATGAAGCGGAACGAAGCTTGATTGAGAAGAGGTTGAAGGAGTTTGAGGCTGCTATGGAGTGTTTACTAGCTTTTCTGGACAGGGAGGAGGCGGTGGAGGATGCTGAAGAAGAGGGTTTCAAAGTGTTTAAGCTTGATGGGGAATTCAATTGGAGTAGGATTCATGGAATTATGCTGCGGGAGTGTCGCAGGCTTGAAGATGGACTTCCAATTTATGCTTATAGGCACGAAATTCTTCGAAGAATTCATCAAGAGCAAGTAATTTCAATTTCTCAAAATTTTAATCTTTTATGGATTGCTGATTCTTATAGAATTTGTTAAGTTTTGTGTGGTTTCTAGTCCTCCTTTGTGAAGTCATGTTATGCTGTTAATGTCCATTGAGAAATTTAGACTGGAAGGAAGTGTTTAGATTATAATTTTTGTTTCGGGATGAGAATCAAGAATCACAAGTGAGAATGGAATTCTAATTGTTCACGTTTGGGTATGTTTTTCTTATGTAATGAGAATGACTCTAGATTAGGAATCTCATTCCCACTCCAAATTTGTTAATCCAAAATGCCACTTAAATTGTATACATGTATTTAAATGAGTGTGTTGTTTAGACATGTTGTTAATCTTTTACTTCTAATTTCTTACCACCATGGCACAGGTAATGGTGTTGATAGGAGAGACTGGTTCAGGGAAAAGTACACAGTTGGTTCAGTTTCTAGCTGATTCGGGAATAGCTGCCGAAGGGTCTGTGGTATGTACTCAGCCTCGCAAGATTGCTGCCTTGTCCTTGTCAAACAGGGTCAGAGACGAAAGCAATGGGTGCTATGAAGATAATTCGATCATCTGTCATCCAACATTTGCATCGGCCCAGCAGTTTGATTCCAAGGTGATATTTACAACAGATCACGTTTTGCTTCAGCACTACATGCATGATAAGGATCTGTCTGGGATTTCATGTATAATTATTGATGAGGCCCATGAAAGAAGTTTGAACACTGATCTTCTTTTGGCTTTGGTCAAAGATTTACTTAGTCGGAGGTTTGATTTGAGGCTTGTAATAATGTCTGCCACAGCTGATGCAAACCAGCTCTCAGAGTACTTTTTTGGTTGTGGGATCCTTAGTGTTGTGGGGAGAAACTTTCCGGTTGATGTCAGATATGTTCCTTGTGCTGAGGGAACTTCTTGCTCTGGTGCTGTAGCGCATTACGTTTCTGATGTCGTGACAAAGGCAACTGAGATTCATAAAATGGAGAAGGAAGGGACAATTCTTGCCTTTTTGACTTCTCAGCTGGAAGTAGAATGGGCTTGTGAAAAATTTGCATCTCCCTCTGCAGTTGCATTACCTTTGCATGGAAAACTTTCTTCGGAGGAGCAGTTTCATGTTTTTCAGGACTATCCTGGTAAAAGGAAAGTCATTTTTTCTACGAATCTTGCCGAGACTTCCCTAACAATTCCCGGGGTTAAGTATGTGATAGATTCGGGCTTGGTCAAAGAGAGTAAATTTGAACCCGGGACTGGCATGAACGTCCTTAAAGTTTGCAGGATCAGTCAAAGTTCTGCTAACCAACGGGCTGGTCGTGCTGGGAGAACAGAACCGGGAATATGTTACAGACTGTATGCAGAATCTGATTTTGTGTCAATGCCCATCAATCAGGAGCCTGAGATTCGTAGAGTTCATCTTGGTGTTGCCGTATTACGAATCCTTGCTTTGGGCATCGAGAATGTTCAGGATTTTGATTTTGTTGATGCACCAAGTCCTGAAGCTATTGACATGGCTGTCAGGAATCTTGTTCAGTTAGGAGCCATTGTGCCACAAAAAGATGGTTATGAACTAACTGAGGAAGGTTGGGGTTTGGTCAAATTGGGAATTGAACCTCGTCTTGGTAAACTTATTCTAAGTTGTTTTC
The DNA here is from genome assembly GCA_036897465.1 of Pelargonium australe. Lineage (NCBI taxonomy): Eukaryota > Viridiplantae > Streptophyta > Magnoliopsida > Geraniales > Geraniaceae > Pelargonium > Pelargonium australe. The sequence goes on from JAYMTH010000542.1 coordinate 9,521, forward strand.
GTCATCGGCTGGGTAGAGAGGGTCTTGTCCTTGCTGCTTTGATGGCTAATGCCAGTACCATATTTTGCAGGGTTGGTACTTACGACGATAAGCAAAAATCTGATTGCCTTAAGGTGCAATTTTGTCATCAGGGTGGTGACCTCTTCACTTTGCTCTCTGTATACAAGGAATGGATTGCTGTGCCCCAGGATAGAAGAAATAGGTGGTGTTGGGACAACAGCATTAATGCGAAATCCATGAGGCGATGCCATGATACAGTCACAGAACTGGAATCATGTCTCGAGAAAGAACTGAGGATGATTGTTCCAAGTTACTGGGTGTGGGATCCGCAACAGCGAAATGATAATGATAGCTGTCTGAAAAGCGTTATACTCTCTTGCCTTTCTGAAAATGTAGCTATGTACTCTGGATGTGATCAACTTGGTTATGAAGTGGCTTTAACCGGACAGCATGTTCAGTTACATCCTTCATGTTCATTGTTAATATTTGGTCAGAAGCCAAGTTGGGTTGTTTTTGGTGAAATCTTATCTATATCTAATCAGTATCTGGTATGCGTAACTGCATTTGACTTCGAATCATTGCCCACCCTTTGCCCTCCTCCTTTGTTTGATTTCTCAAAGATGGAAAAGCGGAAATTGTTAGCGAAAGTCATGACTGGCTTTGGTACTTTGCTCCTTAAAAAGTTTTGTGGGAGGTCCAATAGTAATCTGGTTTCACTTGTTTCGCGTCTTCGAACATCCTGTTTGGATGAACGCATTAGCATTGAAGTCAACACTGATCAGAATGAGATTAAGTTATTTGCTTCATATGGAGACATGGACAAAGTTTCTAATCTTGTTTGTGATATGTTGGAATATGAGCGAAAACTGTTGAACAATGAGTGCATGGAGAAATGGCTGTATCACGGGCCTGGTGTCTTCCCTTCTGTGGCACTGGTTGGAGCTGGTGCTGTGATCAAGCATTTGGAGCTTCAAAAGAGATATTTGACTGTTGACATATTTTATTCAAATGCAAATGCCATTGATGATAGGGAGCTCTTGCTGTTTCTGGAGAAACATGCCTGTGGTAGCATATGTGCTGTGCACAAGTTCATAGGCAATGTACGTGATGGTGACGACAAGTGGGGAAGAATAACATTTCTTAATCCTGATGCTGCTAAAAAAGCTGCTGAGCTCAATGAAGTGGAATTTTGCGGCTCCCTACTGAAAATAACTCCTTCCCGGGCAGCTTTTACTGGTGATAATAGAATGTTCTCATTCCCTGCAGTCAGAGCAAGAGTTTTTTGGCCCCGTAGGCCTAGTAGGGGTTTTTTAGTTGTTAAATGTGACTCCCATGATGTCCCTTTCATGGTTAGAGATTGCTCTACCCTGGTAATAGGAGGAAAGTATGTTCGGTGTGAGCCTGGAAGGAGGTCTGAGGATAGTGTTGTGATCAGTGGCATCGATAAAGATCTATCCGAAGCAGACATTTTTGATGCACTTCGGGGTGCTACAAAGAGAAGAATCCACAAATATTTTCTGGTGAGAGGGGATGCTGTAGAAAATCCTCCGTGCCGTTCTTGTGAAGAAACTCTACTGAAAGAGATATCTCCCTTCATGCCTAAGAGGAACCCCCTTACCAATTGTTGCCAAGTCCAGGTGTTCCCACCTGAACCAAAGGATTCTTTCATGAAAGCTATGATCACCTTTGATGGAAGGTTACATTTGGAGGCAGCAACTGCTTTGGAGCAAATAGAAGGGAAAGTATTGCCTGGATGTCTTCCATGGCAAAAGGTTAAGTGCCAGCAGTTATTTCAGAGCTCTCTATCATGCTCGGCTCCTATTTATCTTGCAATCCGGCAGCAACTCGATTCTTTGTTGGAAAGTTTTAAGCATCTACCAGGTAATTCTTATTCTTCTGCTTTTAATAGTTTTATATCCAAATAATGTTTATATATATTAACTTCTGATTAATTGCTCCTATATATGTGTGTGTGTGTGTGTGGCATGATGAATTTTTTTTCCTGTGAATATCCTATCCACCAATACGTGTGTTGACTTCCAGGACTATCAGCTAGCTGTGTAGCTTGTGTTGAATGTATATCGCCGACGCTTTGTGGCTGCAATTAAGCATTAATTTCTTCATTTGTGCAAATTAATGTTGTGTTGTATTACAATAAGGGTTCAGATTTCTTTGTGAAGTTATATGATAGGAATGAATTGTGACCATTTTTGAGTGTGTATGTCGCTCGCATTTTATTAGGATGCATAGTCCACCATGAAATTATAATTTTTTTCGGCACCACAAATAAGTGGAGCATCATCTTTATTGTTCAGTGGAACACCACAATTCATTTTGAAAAGTACAGTAAGATGTTGCAGGAGGCAGTGTCTATGTTGGTTGCATGAATCTATGTTTCGAGATTGTATGGATTGAAAAACTATGACTCTCATCGCACCAAGATTTTGGGCAGTTTGTGTGCAGTATGTGGTTCGTTCATTTTTATATGGTCATGGTATATAGGTATTAGGTATATATTGATTTGGACAGCATAAAAAAAAACTATTCTCTTTAACGTTGCTTTTTGGATTTTTTTTTCCACAGGTGCTGAATGCATTCTGGTGAGGAACGATAATGGTTCCTTTAGAGTTAAGATATCAGCCAATGCTACAAAGACTGTTGCGGAGTTGAGAAGGCCTCTGGAAGAGCTTATGAAAGGGAAGACCGTGAACCATGTCAGTCTCAGTCCGACTATTCTACAGCTTCTGTTCTCCAGAGATGGCGTGATTCTCATGAACTCACTGCAGCGAGAGACTGGAACTTATATTTTCTTTGATAAGCAGAGTCTTAATGTGAGGATCTTCGGTTCTGCAGACAGAATTGAGGTGGCGGAGCAGAAGTTGATAAATTCTCTTCTGTCCCTTCACGAGAGCAAGCAACTTGAAGTCCATCTCCGTGGTAGAGGTCTACGGCCTGACTTGATGAAGTTAGTGGTGGAGAAGTTGGGACCGGACCTTCATGGTCTCAAAGAGCAAGTGCCTGGAGCTGAATTCACTCTCAACACTCGCCAACATGTCATCTCCATTCGTGGTAACAAGGAAATGAAGCAAAGGGTGGAAGAGGTACTGCAAGAGATTGCACAGACTAGTGTTGTTTCAGAAAGACGGGATGATGGCGAGCTTTCGTGCCCGATATGCCTGTGTGAAGTCGAAGATGGTTACAGGCTTGAACACTGCAGACATTTGTTCTGTAGGCTGTGCTTGGTGGAGCAACTAGACTCTGCAATCAAAAGCCGAGATAGCTTCCCAATCTGTTGTACTCAAGAACGCTGTCGGGAACCAATTTTGGTCTCTGATTTGAGAGCCCTCTTGCCAAGCGAAAAGTTGGAGGAGCTCTTCAGGGCTTCTTTGGTGTCCTTCGTTGCATCCAGCAAAGGCGCTTACAGGTTTTGCCCTTCTCCCGACTGCCCATCAGTTTACCGGGTGGCGGATCCCGAGACAGCAAGCGAGCCATTTGTGTGTGGAGCGTGTTATGCAGAAACATGCACTCGGTGCCATCTAGAGTACCACCCGTACCTCTCATGCGAGATGTACAAGCAGTTCAAAGACGACCCGGACACTTCGCTAAAGGAATGGCAAAAGGGAAAAGACCACGTGAAGACCTGCCCGGTCTGTGGGTATACAATAGAAAAGGTCGACGGTTGCAACCACGTGGAGTGCAAGTGCGGGAAGCACATCTGCTGGAACTGCTTAAGCAACTTTGATAGCAGCGACGAATGCTACACCCATCTCAGGTCAGTTCACCAGGCCATTTTATGAATTTCGGACTTTGTAGATTATTATATACTGTGTGGTATATACATATCATCATATCACCTAGTATCATGTAAATGGGATAGTGTCGATACGTTACTCATTGTATATATACTAGTATGTATATTAAAGGAGGGGTTAGGGTTTATTACCTACATACTGGTTTTTGTGGATATGATATGCTCAGTGAATGCGCCATTTTCAACCTTTGTTTACAATGATACCAAAATGTATTGTTTCTGTTTGTGGTGTATATTTGTGTGTATCAGAATTTTGCTTACCTTAGTTTACATTCCTGGGTTTGATATCCATTGCGATTTCAGTCTCTGTAACTTGCACCTCAAGCAACATAATCCGTTGCTGACGAGTAGACACAGCAATCGGGCTGTGGGCCTAATGCAGGCTGGGCCAAAAATCATTGTGTTCGTATTTGCAACTCTTTGTTGGACTTAACGTTTCTGTGAGACTCAACTTAAATCGGACGAAAAATTGCAAGTTAGGCGTTTTGAGGAGGAAGAGGGTACTAAATTGTTTAGTATTTGTGTTGGAGCTGACAATACGGAACTTGGGTCGGGGTTTTTGGGTTCAGGTTGAAAAGACCTGAACTAAATTTGATCCACGAGTTTCGGACTTAAATTTTCAGCTCTATTTGGCCGAGGCCGAGCCATAAGAGGTCTAGGTTCGTGCGAGCTCTACCTAACCTGCGATTTCTCAATGACAAACTCGACCCGAACTCACAAAAAATGCAGCTCATAATTCGATTGCCCACATCTGACCCTCACATTCAAAACCACACTAAACTGATAACTACAGTTCACTGTGGGTATGGTGTTTTTGTCATTTTGTTGATATTGAAGACCTCTCTCTTTTTGTACAAAGCAAAATTGGATGCCTATGTTTTTGGTTGCATGGCATGGATGGACCAGAACAGAAGAAAGCCCAGATTGTGCAGCAGTGGCAGTGAATGTAATTACTGGTTAGGTCCCCACACTGATCACACACTAACCAGTTCACATGCACTCACTCAGATATGCTTCATGCCTCTCTCCTACCAACATCTTCTATTGGGTCAAAAGCCATTTCAATACTCTTCTCGGTTTTAAAATAAGTGTTTACTTTCTGTCAAATTTGTCCCGAGACGAAAGGTCGAATGTTTTTTTTTTTTTTTCGTTGGTTATCTACCTGAGCATAATTAGGTCAAAGTCATTTGAAGAGGCGGAGAAAGAGATATTATATCACAAGATTGTTTACGTAGGAATGTTCATGATTTGGAAGGAGAGCGAATTAATCAATTTTAATTAACAATTTGTTTTTTTTTTTAAGAAAAACAAGAGTTGATTAAGTAAATTGTACCAAAACAAAATGGCTGAAAAGAAGTGAAGAAAAATTGTTTTGAATCGATATAGGAACAGAATTGAACTGAAGTATTAAGTAACCAACCATATCTGGTTGGTCAAAACATCGACTTACAAGTACTATATCGACAGAATCTAATCAAAGGTCAAAAACAAGCTATTTGTGTTTAATTTAAAGAATGAGCGAAATAAAACTCTTACTGATTTATTTACTACAATTGTGAGAAATAAAATTTACGACGCAATATTAATTTTCTTTCCATTTATGCCCTTCTTGAATTCTTGACTTGTTGTGTTGGTTCCTTCATGCCATACTTGTGTTTTTGGTAATAATTGAATGGTTAATGACTCAGTTGAACATGATTAGTTGTTCTTAATTAATCACATTATTACTCACTTAATCCACTTTGGTAAATCTTATCTTTTATCCCAATTCATTTTGTGTGTGTGAGAGAGAGAGAATCTCAATATGAGATTGGTGCTTTTTGTGCCCATTTGAAAAGAAAAAAAATATTTAATTTAAGTAAAAAAATTATTGTCACATTTATTTGGTTAAATTCACACAACATTATGGTGATAAATTATGGAAAAAATATATATTATTTACATCCAAATTGTTTCTAAATAACAATATTTGAGAACAAAAATAGCACGAGCTTCAACAACAACTAAAATGGTAAATACTTTTTTCAAAACAAAATGGTAAACAATTATTTGGGTTTTATGCAATGAACGTATTTAAACGTATACGTGTCTAATTTTACGATTTTATGGATCGAATCAATTATCGCTATCCGAAGTACATTTTACGAATAGTATCGAAAATGTCAATTTAATTTGAATTTAACTGGAAAATCGGGAAGTTCTTTAACTATGTTTGTTTAGAAGAAGAATTTTAACTATGTAATTTAACATTTTGGTCAATTTGATAAATCTAAACTATTTTTTATTAATTAAAAATAAATCCAAATAATTATTTGTATATTAAAAAAATCACAAATGGTAGTGTAGAAGATCAAAGCCCAGATGTTGACTGGTCATACAGTTAAAAACAAAATTACAATGGGACTTTTGCTCTCACTGGCTGTTCTCAATCCCTATACAAAAGAATAATCATTACTATGTACACTAAACGACATCGTTTGCCATGTTTTCGTTGTTTTTTCTGCTAAACGGTGTCGTCTACTTTAAAAATATGGGTGAATCAATCAATTTTAGGGAAATGTTTCATTTTGGTTCTATACCTATTTATTTTTTCTAATTGAAATTCAATTTAATTTTACGATTATTTATATTGTTCTACTAGGATCAAACTATGCTATTTTTGTTCCGAACTGATCCAATAATGAACAAAATTGTGTAATGAGAACAATGTCGGTCACATCAATTCTATTATTCAATGATTTAAGAAAAGAAAAAATTTAAACTAATTTTCAACGAAAAACTCACATATTCTTCGTTACACAAAAATAATCAGATTCAAAACTTTGACACAAAATTATAAATAGAATTTTCTTTAGTCATTTATCTTTTATTAAAACAATTTAATTTTACGAATTTATAATTATTCTCAACCAAATTTCAATAGATAAACCACACTTTTAACGAGTCGAAGGACTAAAACTTTTTCGAATAATTTAATGGATACAAAAAGAAAATTACTCATAATTTTACTTCCAAAGGAAAGAGTTTCTCAAATCCTCCAACTGTTTCTTCTCATTCACATTACAAAAATTAGAAAATAAAAAGATTAAAATTAAAATAGCCTCACCCTCTCCTCTATTTTTACCTTCACTTTCTATTTCTCTCCTCACAAAGAAAATGAAAGATCAACAAAATATATATTTTAAAAATAAAATAAAAAATATTTTTTTTCTTTTCTTGAACACAACACATTGATCCAATGAAACTTTTGTGACCATTTCCAAATATCTATGGCAGCTGGTGATTTCTCTTCCCTTTCATGCCAAAAACATGAACTTGAATCCCATTTTTTGTTTCGCATCGATTTATTCGATTAATTCTCCAATCTCCATCTCCTCCACATTGTTGCAAAAGGGTACATCTCCAAATCCACACCAAATTCCCCATTCAACCGAATTGATTGATCAAGAACTCGAATCTCATGACCTACAAAAACACGAGTCTAGTGATCAAGAACTCAGGTTGGCTTATCGGGTCTTCGCCTCTTGGCGTCTGCACTGCTTTGCGAAGAATTTGCACATGACCCAACTGTTAGTTCATCGCTTTTGTAGCTCAAGCATGCCGCGTCCAACACCCCATTTGGGCTTTGAGGCACGAATGGGGCAGTTGGGGCGTTGGTAGATGGTGATGTGCTCATGAGCGAGAAATCTTTGATCAGTTCAATGCATTTCAAGATCTTGCCCTGCAAATCAAATCACATTATCGTGAAATCGCTACCACTTTTGGTAAGAAATAGTAAGAGTTTTAGTCCTCGGTGACGTTACCTTTTCTATGTGAACGAAACAAGCTATGGCCTTGTCTGCGTCCGATGCTTGAGATTCTCCTGAAACTGAGATTGTCACTGCTGCAGCGATTTCAGAAGGCCTGAACTCCAAGAAGTCTATACCTGCATTGAACTCGAGTCAGACCTATCGAGTCTCTCGGGAATATCATTGTACGAATCACAAGCATACACAAATACTAAGAAAGAAACCTTTAAAATCTCCCGAGAATATATCAATGTAAGAATCACAAACATAAGTCAATCTGATATTGAAATTTCCCGGGAATATCAATGTACGAATCACATACATAAATAGAAAGAATGAAACCTTCGGTTATGCTTATCAAAACTTCCCGAGAATATCAATGTACAATTCACAAACACACAAAAATAGAAAGAAATAGACTTTTGGTTAAGCTTATTATAAGTTGTACCGATTTTGAAATCTCACGAGAATATCAATGCACAAATCGCGTACACAAATAGTAAGAATGAAACCTACGGTTATGCTTATTAAAACCTCCCGAGAATATCAATCTACGAATCGTAAACATACACAAATAGCAAGAAAGAGACCTTTAGTTATGCTTATTATGAGTTGTACTGATTTTGAGACGGATGATGCTAATTGGAGACTCTGATCATTGCTCATCTTGCTGAGAAAATAGTCAATGAAGGAACACGGCGTAAATGCTAGCATTCTCCACTTCAGAATGGACAACACGAGTAGCTCCATTCTCTGTATTGTTTTAGCCTCGAACACAAACTTGGGGTCTCCCACCTAATATTCACGGAGAAATCAGGTTGAGACAATAGATATTAGCACAAATCAAATGTACTTGGAAGCAATGTTGAGAGATTCTATACCTGCAAATCTACCGAGAGAGGCACTTTAGGCTCTTCCATTTTGGCCGCGAGAGACAAACAAGCCACAGCTAACAATTGGACGGTCCAGGCTTTACCTTTCTATATGCCCCAAAAAGAAAGTCACAATACACAATCAACAATTGAACACAATGTGCCTCAAAATCGCAATGCGATGAACTTACCGGAAGTTCGTAGATTGATAGGAACCGATCCAAGTAGTTCATTGATAGACAAACACAAAGAGGTCCAAAGCTGAAATGGGTACAAGCCTGTTATTATCACAAAAACACGGCTTTAATCAGTTGAGGAATCAACCTATAAATGCCTTAACTTTATTACTAATCAAAAAGTGAAGGAACCATAGAATTGAGTTCATTAAAACTCAATCCAATTTCAGAATCCAATCACAATAACATAATGAATCCATCAACAGTTCACATATTAATAATTGAGAAGTAAATCAACAATCAACATCAAACAGAAAAAGGCACAACACTGATCAAAATTGGAAAAAATAACCACAACCCATTTGCAGAAATCACTCAAAAACACAATCAATCTAAGAAAAAAACAGCAATCAAGAGATCAAAAACTCAACAACCCACAACCCCATTTGAGAGAACCAATTGAACAAACCTTCCAAATCCAATCAAAAGCTTCTCTCCTGACACTCAAATCCAAGTCCCCACAGCGCAGCCTCCTGAGATAATCATCTCTGGGTAAAAACTCTCCTTCCCTCTCAACCATCAATCTGAGTGCCTCTTCACTCTGGATTGGGACAAAAAGCAAGCAATCGGATCTGCTGATGCTAAAGTTCGAGTCTTTTTTGTGAGCAAAATTGTTAAGGTGGTGCCAAGAAGGAGAGAGCTCAAACCCATAAGTTTTATCACAATCAGGATCATCAAAACAGCTTTTGGTGCTCTCTGAGCACAAAAGGCTTGAAGCTCCACAGTCAAAACTCTCTGCCATTGAAAGGACCTCAAATGGTACAAAAATCCCAATAAAATGGCATCAAAACATCAACTTTGATTATCAAAGATTGTGGATTGCAGAGATGAGCATTTCTCATGGGACCAGGAACCCAGAAGAGAGGGTTGTAGAGAGAGAAAGTAGGGTTGGAGAGTTGAAAAGTGAGGAGCTTTATGTAGGAGAAGAGCATGTGTTTTTAGGGTAAAGGAAGGTTTGTTTGGGGAAGAGAAGATGGCTCTGTGGCCTGTGGTGGGTAATGGGTGATGTAAATGCAGAACAACTAAAAGAGAAAGAAAATTATGTCCAATCTGTAAAATTCAACAAAAATTCAAAATTAGTTTTTTTTTTTTTTTTTTTTTTTTTTTTTTTTTTTTTTTTAAAAAATTTTATTATAACTCCAAATTTGTGTGATTTGTTCCTGAATTGATTAATTACAATAAATTCTCTCTAAGTCAAAAGAATCTTAAACTGTCATAAAAAGCCAATCATTTGACTTGAATCTTGATTCAATATACAAATAAATACATCGAATTTTTAGTTTGTACGATAGTCGAGATTTCAATATTTACTATGGTTTGTTTAAATTTATCTGTTGCTTACGTAATTTATTGTTGGTATATTAAATACATAACATATAATTATAACTCGATATTTTAAATTATAAATCTATAGATGATTTAAAAGCTTTTAATGTTATTATTGTCATACTATAGTTCGTGGATCGCACACGTCTATATCTAATTTTACTTGTCACATTATTATATATTTAACGTCCCAACATAAAAATTGACGAAATTAACATATTTGTATAATCCACCGCAAGCGATATATTATAGGATCTCTTAATATTTAGGATGAATTGTTCAAATTTATTGAACAAATGTTTTGGCAATGAGTTAAATGCATGTTGATATTGTACGTATAATTTAGTGTTTGAAATTATAAAATTAGGTGATTTAGAAACTTATTTTGTCATTATTGTCATATTCATATTCGTATGAGTTGAACGAGTTTAATGTGACGTGACACCAAAGATTAGTCAACCTTGCTTACATTTTTGAATAATCCATTGTAACGGAACCTAATTGGTGTTAGCTTATTATAGATAAATATACATGTTTTCACATGTGAATTTT
>JAYMTH010000543.1:0-20093 GCA_036897465.1 Pelargonium australe
TTGAGAGGAAAGATAAAGTTTTGTAATATATATAAATGGTACCTTCCACTGAATCCCCAAAACATACACATGAATAAATAATAAAATAAATAAATATTCCAACATACCAATTGGGCTCTACACTAAACTCAAAGGGTACGGAAGATTGTACCAGCCACCTCAGCGCCACCTCAGATCTTTATTTTTATTTTTATCATAAATAGGCCTCAAAACCAAACCTATTTTAGCCCAATCCAACATATTTATTTTGGGCTTATTAGACATGAACCATATTCAGGAAAAGCCCAATCAACCGTTAGCATTTACTTATTAGTGTCAATGACAAAACATTACATGACCTCACAACATACAAAGAAAAAAACACAAAGATAGAATAAAGACATTGTCTAAAGTGAAAGACGCTTGTTTTTCTTGAGGTAACATATAATTAACGATCAGATCGATCACCAATTACTTTGATTGGTGATCTTCATGTGAAGGTGCTGCTTAGCGTAGTGCACGAGCTTCTCGATTTCGACGGGATTGTCGATGAGGCCGTCGTGGTCGGCGTCGGCTTCCTTCATCCCCTGGCGGGCCTGCCACCACGAGAACCATACCCGGAGGCTGTGGAGAGCGTCTTTGAGCTCGTCGAGGCTGATACGACCGTCGTGGTTGGCGTCGTATCGCCGGAGCCACACCTTGAACTCGTCCACCGTCATCTCCTGGCTGGGCTGCACTTGCATGCAACACATGATCGCCATATCTATCTCTTCAGGCTTATCTTAGGTTATGCGAGTGTTGCATCAACTTTTATATATGAAATTAAAGGAGGGAGTGATATGATATGGATGAGTGGAGAAACGAATATGTCACCAACTTTGTGTTAGCATATTTTGAAAATTTCTTCATCACTAACTTTATTTTGTGCAACTTTATTCTTTGTTTCAATAATTAAACGTACTGTTTTGAAGAACAATACTTAAAATGTGGTGTTCCCTCAAAGAACCTTCTCTTTTTTATGAATGACCTATGGTTATATATCCACATTATTATATGGTGCCTAAGAGGACCCAACTTGTAGGAATAGAATATCAAATCCCAAAAGGACCCTAGTGACCATTCGGTACACAATCAACACTGAAACTTAGGAGGAAAAACTAGTGAAACCAACAATTATAAGTGTAGACATGTAAGGGTGGGTCAATGTAATTCAGTTGGACGTTATTGTTGTATATTTTCTCTTGTATCTGCTTACACGTACGTGTTGTAACAAATTTAAAAGAAATTAACTAATTAATTATGAAGACACTACCAATAGTTTATGCATAAATAACTTTCTGAAAATAAAAGAACAAAAAACATATTTAGATTTTAGAGATAAAATGTAACGAATATGTCACTCATTAGAAGTTTCACTTATATCATTATGTTTATAATTTTATTTTATATTTGATCGATGTGAATTTTTTGAGACCCCTAGTTGAAAAAACATATAGAGATATATGAAAAAATTGTATCTTTGTATTAATCTGGTGTACTTGCTTAATTGATGTATATAGAATATTATAGGCTGCATTATATATTTACAAAGAAATCAATGCAGGCTTGTTGATGGTTGGAGGTCATGAATGTGAATGGATGGGATTGAAAGAAGCTTCAAGGAAAGAGGGAAGGTAGTTGTTGACTTGTTGTTGGTGTAATGATAATGTGATTTATTTAACACTCGTGACGTGCTGATTGTTTAAGAGAGAAGTGTTTGAATGCTCGTGGACAAATAAAATTAAGTCGAGAATATCATTAAAACATTTGAAAATGAAATTTTGAAAGTTCAAACATAATAGTATAAATTTGACTAACATTATATTTATTTCATTGAGGACCTTAGTGTCTTATATGCAAGTCTTCTCTAAGTCTCCTGATCTCAATGAATTTTCCTGTTGATTGAATAGTCAAGAAGCCATTATTTAATTGATGGCCTACCCCGTAACATTGCTTGCTAGTATGTCTTGTTGGGGCATATTTAAATAGTAGCATCAATAATACCAAGAAACCATACCCAATAATCAATTAATTCTTCAGCTTCTTCCACCTTGAGTATTGGAGAAAACCACATGCAAAATCACACATTCCCCAACATTTCTGATTCACATTCACATGGACACCACTACCATCACAACCTTCTCCAACCCATTGACCCATTGATGCAGCTTTCTTGAACCCACCTCCACATTTTTGAGTTTTCTTCACAAAATGTACTCTTCTCCGCACGGCGCCGGAAGCTACGTAGCTCAGGGATATCCAGGTCCCACGAACCATCACCAGCAGCAGAACCACCACCACCACCACCCTCAGCCTTGTGCACCGCCGTACATCTCCGGCCACGGCGCCGGCAAAGCCACGCCGTGGTCCACCGGTCTCTGCCATTGCTGCGACGACCCTGCGAATTGTTTGATCACAGCGATCTGTCCGTGCGTTACGTTTGGGCAGATCGCTGAGATTGTGAACAAGGGACAAGTATGTAAGTAGCTTCAATCTTGCATGAGTTTTTGATCATTTGTTGGTGTTTAATTTGGTTTTTGTTGGAGCAGCTTGTGCGACTAGTGGTACAGTTTATGGATTGCTTCTGGGTTTCACGGGCTTGTCGTGCTTGTATTCATGTTTCTATCGGTCAAGATTGAGAGGTCAGTATGATTTGGAAGAGGCACCTGTTGCGGATTGTTTGCTACACTTTTGTTGTGAGACTTGTGCTCTTTGTCAAGAGTACAGAGAGCTCAAAAACCGTGGTTTCGACATGGGAATAGGTATGTAACTCTACTTCTCTTGTATGTCTAGTGTTAAAAACTTTTTGTGTAGGAGTCAGGTTTAACATGGTGTCACATACGGTTCTCTGTAGCCTAGTGACCGTCTGTCTTACATCCCGACATATGTACCTGTTCATGTGCATGCCCGTTTTACTTATGATATTTGACACATGGCTTTACTTTACACATACTTATTGTGAAGGGTGGCAAGCAAACATGGACAGGCAAAGCAGAGGAATCACAACAGCTCCTGTTGCTGGTGGCATGGCTAGATGAAGCTCAAACTAAAATCACTACATTTTAAACTCTACTTTGTCATTTTTTTTTGCTTAATTGCCTGCTTATTTCGTATTTGTACATTTCTTCAATCTATTGAAGTACTTGTTGCACGCAAAAAATCATAGATAAGCACGATAATTATGAATTTTAAGCAACAGACCAGCGTGATACACGTTAATGATATTAAGCATATATAGTGATCACGTTGTTATTGTCACATAAACCAAGGACGTCTAAGCTAGTTTCATGGTGCGGGTCGTGAGGCTAATGAACTCATCTTTGTCAATCAAACCATCCCCATCAGAGTCCACACCTTTGACCATGTTCCTGCAAGCTCCCAAGTTGTGTCTCTCCCCAAGCTTCTTCAAAACCTCCAGCAACTCCTCTGCACTGATCTTCCCATCATGGTCCAAATCAAAGACCTCAAAAGCACTCTCAATGTCACTGATCTGCACTCCACCTCCCATGCTCTGCATTTCCATGAACTCCTTGAAATCAATGAACCCATCACCATCTGAGTCAAGGGCCTGAAATGCTTTGCCCATCTCAGCTTCCACACCTCCCTTGCCACCATTACCAAGGGCCTTCCCTGCACATTTGTACTCTTCCCATGAAATCTTCCCATCTTTGTTCGTATCGAATTTTTCGAACACCCATTTCATCTCCTGCACATTTGGCTGGAATGATCTTGTTCTTGGACTAGAAGTTGAAGTAGTGGTGGACTTTGGTTTGTCCTTGGAGGAGCTCAGTGGTGGTGGTGTTGGTTTCTTTGGGGAGGATTTTCTTGAAAGGCCATAGTGGAAATCAAGAAAACTCATTTTTGACATAGTACTCTAGTATATCAGATTGTGCTGAAATTGCAATCTAGCTGTAGACTATAGACTATATCTGCAATATAAGATCATGTGATTGCACCTTTATATATATATGGTTTTGAGTAGTGCAAAATTGAAGAATATAAAGATAGGTCATCATATCTAGATATGTATTCTCATTCTAGCTTAAAGCTTAAATGGTGGAGACAAGATTTGGTTTTGTGTTCTTATTCCACTCCCACTTTCATTTATACAATTAGAAAATTATCATTATCATTGAATTTTAAACAAATTATAAAACAATCATTAAGGGGAATTCAAGAATTTGTAAGTGGGCAAGGATGTGAACCTGAATCATTGTTCCTTGGATTGATGCTAAAGAGAGCATTAAAGAAAGTTTCAGAATTGGGACAATGATTTGAGCCCTAGGCATTTTCTTTTTGTACACCAAAATTCAAATGTTTTCTCTTTTATATGCCAAAAAAGTTATGGTGGAGCTGGTTGTGAACATAAGCCAAAGGCCCAAATTTTATTATCATAGTCCATGAAGACAGGATCCAATAGGAAACCATTTGTGGGTTTTATTTTGTTTGGGGCCATAAGAAACAATTTTCTTAAAACTACATGCATAATTGTCCAATTCTATGCGAAAGTGTGTAGCAATGTTAGCCCAATGAGAATTATACACACACTTTTAAAATTATTTTAAGACTAGAATTTTTGTTACATACAAGCGATCAACTCAATACTATCAAATTGCTCGTATTAAAATTAGTCTACAATGAAGTCGACGCATTTGTATATCTGTACCGAGTGAAACATCATCATCAACCAATCACACGACATCATGTCATTATCTGAAATTAGGCATTCATCGACCAGAAAATGAGATTCATGTTGCTAAACCCATAATTTTATTATTAATGTTGAATTAATACCAACAAAACAAAAAGAAAAAGAAAGCTCAATCAAACATATTCCTAAGAAGTATTTGATCATCAAATTAAGGTGCTGATAGTTTCATGGTGCGTGTCATCATGGTCATGAACTCATCAATATCAATCAAGCCATCTCCGTCGGCATCGACCCCTCGGACCATTTTCCGGCAAGACTCCAAGCTGCACCTCTCTCCCATCCTCCTCAGAACCTGCAACAGCTCCTCCGCGCTGATCTTGCCGTTCCCGTCCAAATCAAACACCTGAAAAGCACTCTCAATCTCACTGCTCCTCACACCACCACCCACGTTTTGCATCTCCATGAACTCCTTAAAATCCACGAACCCATCTCCATCACAATCAAGAACCTGAAACGCCTTCGCCATCTCACCCACACCCTCCACATTCCCAAGAGCCTTCATCGCTGACTTGTACTCCTCCCACGAGATCTTGCCATCTTTGTTCGTGTCAAATTTGTCGAACACCCACCTCACCTCCTCCGTCTTCGGCTTGAACACTCTCGGCGCGTTCCCGGAGCCCGACCTTCGCCGGCTTATTTGTTTTGGGGTGGTCTTTCTTGGAAGGCTAGGGTTTTGGAAGCTGAGAAAGCTAAGTTTGGACATTTTTAGTAATGGAAAGAGTAGAGAGATCGATGTGATGAGATTTGAAGTATGCGTTGATCTTTATATATATGAAAAAGGAGTGGTTCTTGGTTGAATGATAATGATATTAATTTGGTGTCGTGAACATGTGGAAGATAAGGAGGACATGCGTGCATGAAGATGAAGTTGCAGATAAAGATTTATTCTTGGTGCACTTTCTTGATTCTCTTTTGTTTCCTTTTGGCTTAATTTTATGTTTTTGTAGCTTCCACGGAGATGAAACATCCATTATGTGGAATCAAATGTAAATTATTAATAATATTAGTTGACAGATTGAATCTTAATTTGTTCTTGTGGCTTTAGATTGTTAATTAGGAATTATGAAACCGCGTGAATATATCACAAATTGTAATGTGCGTCATTGATTACCTACATACTATCTATTTTAGTATTATACGAATAAATCTTTTTCAGTTTTATAAAAAAAATGAATTAGAGTTGCCATTAAATTTTCATCAACACTTATGATAGAATGATCATCCCCGGCCCTAATTTAAGATGAAAAATGATTTTGAAAGAAGAATAATTATATTTCTACAAAACACACAAAGAAATCAAATTATAGCACAAAAGGCATTACATTTATTTGTATCAAACATAATTTATTGTAACAATTAAAAAAAATTATATAAGACAAATTTTCATATAGAAATAATGCAAAGAAAATTTGTATACAAGGTAAAAATTTAAGCCAATGATAATAAGATAAAGGGTGTTTAATTTGTTACAAGAAAAGTATCTTGAGACACATTAATAAGAATTTAATTTTTTAATAAGGAAATCACACAATTATTTAAGGATAATAATATTTGTATTAAATCATTGAAATATGACGTCATAAATTGATTGATGGTTTGATTGATCCGAAACAAGAAAAACAGTAGTGATACACTTGACTTGACCATGAAATGTCTGGGTACATTTGTGGGTCCACATAGAAACCTTCATCATGATTCATGATCCTCACATACATGCGAGCATTACTTAGTTTTTTTTTTTTTTTTACTAACCTATTTGGTAATTATTTGTAGCAACATAAGTTACATAACAGCTTGTTCTTGACTAACCTATATATTGATGCTCTGATTGGCCTCTCCTCCGGCTCATCTATATCGCCGTCAGCTACGCCGGTGAGCTCTCTGGCTCTCTCCGCCTGAACCTCCCAGTCTGTTCTCATCAGCACCACCACCATCACGGTGGCGCACACAGCTTGGGCCGCCAGCAAGCCCAACCACAGGCCCAACAAGCCCATTCTCATGTAAAAGCTCATAAATATCCCAACCGGAAGCCCAACCCCGTAAAACGACGCGAGGTTTATATTGGCTCCGTGGCTCGGCCTCGCGCTGCCGCTGAGGACTCCGCAGCCGGTGGTCTGCGGGCAGTTTCCGAGCTCGCACAACCCCACCACCGGCAGCGCCACCGCCGTGAGCGACAGGATCGCCGCGTCCGCCGTGAAAATCCTCCCCCAGGCGTTTCGCATTGTGGTCATGAACAGCATTGCGACCACGCTCGTCGCGACGGCGCAGGACAGTGCAATCAGCGACGAGGTCCGCGCCTTCCTCGGCCGGTTCGCGCCGAGCTCGTTCCCGATCCGGGTCGAGACGGCGAGGCTGAGAGAGGACGGAAAAATGTAGACCAGCGAGGTTGCCTGTATCAGAATTCCCATCGTCGCCACCGCCTCTGAGGCGTTCGATAAAAGTCCCGAGAGAACGATCATCAATTCGTACCACCACCACTCCAAGCAAACGGAAATGCAACTAGGAATAGCGAAACCCAGAATTGTCCTCCACTCCTCGAAACACTCCCTGGACCATCCTTCCCATGATTTCCCACAAGCCCCAGAGACCCAAAGGTAGCCCAAAATGGCTAGCAATAGGACAAGGTCCGTCACGCAAACCGCCATGGCCACGCCCCGAACGCCAAGCCCGAGCTGATTGAGGAACAAGTAGTTGATCGGGGCGTGGACGAGAAGCGCAAAGCCTGCACTCACCATGAGCGGGAGTGTTATGTTCTGTGTCCGGAGGAAAATCCGGAGAGGATTGATCAGACACTGTAGAAAGAGATCGGGAAGGCAATACGATAAGTAAACGGAGGCAATTGAGGAAATGGTGGGGTCTTGGCCGCAAAAGAGAAGGATTGGCTCAAAGTTTAGCCACAAAATGGAAATGGGAATGCAAGTGAAAGCCAAGATGACAATGGTGCGCTGGAGGGTGTGGCCCACGAGATGCCATTGTTTGGCGCCGCAAGCTTGAGAAGAAATGGGCTCCATGCCCATGGAAAGGCCAGAGATGATTGAGTAGCCAGAAATGTTGGCGATGCCAATTGACAGAGACTGTCCTGCCAACGCGTCCTTCCCTAATCGTCCCATGAAGCACATCGATATCGCTGACCTCCCGTAGATGAGAAGACCGGTGATGATCAGCGGGAAGGCGGCGGCGAACAGCTGCTTGATCTCATCAATCACCTGTCCATTGTCATCATCAGTTAGGGACTGTAGACACAGACACAAAGATAGCGACAGTGTCAACTCAAGTACACTGAGCGAAATTTAATACAAACAAAGAAAGGTTGTTGGCGTCAATGTTACGAACCTCTGTGACTGTCGGTCGAGGCCATGCTTGATCTGCGCACGACCGGGAATCTTTTTCGACATCATTGGCACTCATCAGCAGAGGAACATCTTCTTCACGACCCATTTCAAGAAATCGAACAAAAGAGGTAAAAGGAAGCAGAAAGTACTATTGGGCAGCGAAGAAAGATTGTTTCTTTTTCTTCTTCTTCTTCGCTCTCTCAATGTCCTGCTCTGGAAATGTTTCAAGAATTTGTAGGCACACTGTTTTTCTCTTTCCCCTTTTTAGGGTTTGGTGGTGGTGACGAGTGGAGGAGAGAGAGGAGGATAAGGAGAAGAGTTGGCCATGGGAGTGGGCTCGTCCTTTACTGAGACTATCTCTTTTCTCAGGAACAAAATCCCCAAAAACAGCCATGTTCGGGTCGAATCATGCAGCAGGTCGGAGTTTTATCCGGACAACAGTTCTAAGGAATCTGCACGTGTGCGAGTCTCGGCGATGCACCCACCACTTGCCCTCTATAGGGTTCAAAATCCAAAAGAGTTACAATGAACATGATAAATATCGAGTGTGAATACAATCAATTCGTAGAAATGTAATAACTATAATACGCAGGTTCTTCGCTTCGGTTCTCTCTTTTTTCTTCGTACACAAACGACTCCATTCACTTTTTTCTCACAAATCAATGCACCTTTTTCCCCCTTTCTTACCTTGTTGATAATTATTTTACATTTATTGTTACGTAGTAAGTAAGCGTTACACACAAGTAAAACACGTGATCTGACAGATGACAACACGAGATTAATGCATGAGATTCATCAACAATGAGCAAAAATTCTGCCACCGAAAAGGCGTGCAAGTACCGATATACCCTCAAGTCGTTGGGGAAAAGTCCGATGGAGTGTAGAAGAAGAAGAGCAAGATGTGTTGAGTGAGGGACAAGGGGCAAGGGATTGATGGATAAATGGCATTAGCTGTCAAGCGCATCAGGGAGGTTTTGCATGGCAAAAGAGTACAGTTTCAAGCAACAACCCTCCAAATGGCTTACTATTTAGCTGACAAAACAAGACCCTAAACATCTCTCTCAAACCCATAACCCACTTATCATCATCACATTCCTTAATCTTGATTATCGATCTAAACGATATAATTATGATTAATCGATAAAGAAAATCCCACTTCACCTAACGCTCGGCGTAGGGACACGAAACACACCATATGGTGTCTATAGTTATAGAACAGTCGCCTTCGCGTCCTTTAGTTCTCTCCATTTCAATGGAAACAGGGAGAGAAGGTTTTAGGATGATGTGATGCTAGAAATGGCCAAGCATTGTGTATAGGATTTCAGGTGAGTAAATGCTCTAGATTGAAAAAAATTCCCAAATATTCAATCCGCTCCCAAGCTGCCCAATTTATTTTGTGGGGACCTGTTGGAAAATTGATCAAAATTCCAACAAGAAGAACTATTCATTTTTATCACCAAAACTTCAGTGGCGTGCGATAGAAAGAAAGATTCAAACCAGTCATTTTCGGGTGCAGTATCACATTTGGATCTTTAGCATTTGAAGGAGAATCTCTCAAGCCTGCACTTCTAGTTTTAGGTCCAAAAGTTTTCGGACCAGTCGGATAGATAAGATCGAGGGTTTACAGATCCAAGTAAATCGAAGGATATTGCTTCGGCTGTTCATAGACAGATATATACAAGAAACGAGTAAAAACCAACATGCTACTTGCATTATAAGAAACTAACTATGCTAATGGACTCTGGAAAAAGGTACAACAGGTAAAAACCTTAAACCACCGCACCATCCGTATTTGGCTGGTGGTTAGTGCTACAACAAGTAGTATCATGTTGGTGTCAAATCTTGGGAGGTTTCATTTCATATCAACAAGTCTGAATCAGCTAAATTTAAACCTTAAATGAGACCCGTCCTGGATTCGACATGATATATATGAGTTCAGTACATACAAAACATGGCTTTACTAGATAGCAATGACTACTGAAGCGCCACAGCAAAAAAAACGCCAGAGCTACAAGTCACTAACAGTGTAAATAGATATGCTGTGATAGATGACAACCCGGCTTCCAATCAACAACTATGTACAAGTTTATATGGCAACGAAACATAATTAATCAATTGGAAATGCTACATTATCACTATGCGAAACAATAGTTTTTTTATCATGTGGGCATGTTGATGAGTAATTTAGACTAGACTTTCCCTAGGGACCAGCAATGAAGCACCTACCGAAGTATGGGGACTAATTATTTAAATGAACCTCCAAAGGATTTAATAGAAGAAGAAAAAAAGTAGGATACGTATAATATAATAGTACCACTTACCAATCAATGCCCTGTTAACACTAAAATACATTTAGTCTCCTCAAAGCAATAAATTCTTTGAACAAATGCTATCTGGTACGAATGGTTTATAGGCATAAAATGATAAGTTTCATATCTGGAGGCCATTATTGAAATTGAAATCACATGATTTACCATGTCGAAGCTAGAACTAAGATCGAGTCTGTATCTGGTACGAGTCTGTATCTCGATGTTGATAAGTGCGACAATTTAGAGGGCTTTTGAATCACCAGCTAGCACTTCAACTAATGGACAAGTACTACATATCAAGTCCTTCCAAAAAGAGTGATCTGATATCTTCTTGCATCGCATTAGACCAACTATGTTCACAAAATCTCTGAAATCTGTAAAAGATGACATTCTATGTTGATATAACATCCAAAAGCTTAGTAATGTATTGTTCTTATGAAAAGTATCATTCTAATGTTAATATAGTTTAGAAAATAAGTTAGGGCCTTGCTGTCAGGGACAGTCAGCTGGCCCTACCGATTACTCATCACATTCTGTAAACGTTTAATCATACATGTTTCCCACATGAAATAATGCAAGTATATGAAATAAGCACCGACTTACATTTATGGGCATTTCAGCTATGACAAGATTGCTGCTTTCTTCAATGCTTTTGAGAGTCACCACTTCACCCCCAACAACCATGTTAATTACAATCCCATCTGTACATTATTATTTGGAGTTATAATGACAATGCAAAATCCAATATGTACTAGAAACAAGTTATTGCATTGGTGAAACAACCTGCAGCCAAACAAGTCGCCATGCGTCTGCTATATGTTTCCTGCAAGTTCCAAAATTGCACAAAAAAGATTATATGACATTGAGAAATTGGAAAGGAATGCTGCATATAGATATTGGTAAAAAGAGAACACATGCATGCAAGATCATCCGCATTATAATTACATCTGAAATATAGACCCCCTGCATCATTCAGGGACAGACACAAATCAGAGCAATCATCAGAATAGAAAATTCGGCAGATTTCAGCAACCCTGAGGCCTGAAGGTTTAATGTAGCTAAGGAATCTAGAATCTCAAATGATCTTGGTTAGTTATATTAAACCTTTTGAAGTACCACAAGCTGCCTGAGGGTGCAGTTCTTCAGCACTTAGTCTACAAGAACAATGCAAACTAACGGATTTTCACAGCCGCTAATAGTTACAGGACTTCATAAACACCACTATAAGTTTATATGTGCATTTGATGAAGTGTACCCTGGGCAAAGTGCTTGATTCAAATTTTGGCTAAATGGAATATAAGTTATCAATTGCACTAAGTTGTTTGCAATAAGCTCCACATTGGATCTTATTCAAGTCAGCTGAAAAACATGGCTTTAAATAAAATAACAGGTTTAATTTGTTGCTCAGTGCGCACAATCAATATGTACCAATTTGTGCCAGTGAGTCACCAACCACGCCTAGTATCTAGGCTTCTGTTGACAGGGGAAAGAATCTGATATAACTGACAGTTACCGTTGAAAATAAAAAATAAAAAAATGAAGTGCACAAAAATACAAGTCATGGCAAAAATGTATGCATATTAGTACAACACATTAAAGCTTTAAGACGGGATGAAAACTCCACCTTCTTTGATGGTAGCTCGTAATTTATCAAGACGCGTGCTAAAATAGGCGATTCAGCAGAAGAAATAAGCGGAAGACAGGCATCAGTTACAACTATCATATGGGACTTCTGATCATCTTTTTCAATCTCACTTTCATCCCCTGATTCAGCAGCAACTTTTAGGTTCCACCGAACTGTTGCTTGACGAAAATTTTCTAATGTTAAAGCACGTTCAGCTTCAGCAAGATCACTGTACTGGCATGGAAATAAGACACCAATATCAATAATCACTGAAAGTAGCAGGAAAGTTAATTCTCAAGTTTCATAGTCTCTAAACGTGCAAACTGGTGTTCCAAATGTTTGTTTAAGTAGAATCCACCTGTAGTGGTAAGGGATCTGACATGGACCCCCTACCTGTTTTATTAGATAAAAGCAAGGTGTTCAATACATTCACTTCGAATTTGACACCGTGCTTTAAAAGGTGCTAGGCGAATGGTCAGGCAACACTTTAATAAAATATATCAAATACACATAATTTTGGAAGACAATCAATATCAAAAGAAATCAATCACAGAGTTTGTAATCATAAAAATAAGCTGTTTTTCAAGACTAAGCTGTTTTTTCTTCCATGAAGACTATTAGAATACTCTATATCTTCACTAAAGATTATCAACTAAAAATATAAAGAAAAAACTACAGAAGAGTCTCTCATTAGTGCCTCAAATACACCATAGAAGCGTGCACTTTTTGACCCTCAATCAAAGAGTCAGGCTTCGACAATTTTGAGGCTCAATCATACGCCTCGGCGCACACCTCATGAGCCTTTAAAAGCATTGATCTGATCTTGTATTGCTATCTTTTCAAGGAAATACGTAGTGGAATTACTGTCAGATCTGACACATTGTATTTAGAATAAGAGCTAAGGATAGTTAATGGTCTAGCTGACAATTAGATTACTTTTAAAAAAAAAAAGTGCAATATTCCCAAGGTGGGAAGCCAAAATGCCATTTTTAGAACATGAGTAAATGGAACCAAAGCAGCATTTGATAAAGGATGTTTAAGTATGGAAGACAATATGTGGTCTCAGGTAGAAGAATAAATTTGCAGCACTGTCATAAAATTTGATTTCAAATCAACTGAAGAAAGACTAATAAATATGCTTACACAATTATGTAGTTTATATGTTGCTCTACCAACAGCAGAAAGGAAGTTTTGGGACACAATACATAATCAATTTTACCAGACACAAAAAGAACGCATTGCTTGAATTGACACAGTAATAGCATGAAAGCTCAAACATTGACAAGATGAACATTTAGGCAAAAACCAAGAAGGAACTGCAAACAACTCATTATTCCCAACTATTTATCGCAAAGCATACCAATCAGGATCAAGTTAACTAATGTCTCCGAACAAATGAATTTCAACAGAACCACACCAAAGTGTGTCCCATCATAGCCAAATTATATAAATGGGTAAGTGATCTTGTCATGAAAATAGGTAAACAGTGACTTATGGGGTTATAATTTAGAACCTTAGAACCATAACTCATATGGCAGAATAATTAGAAACCCAAATGGGGTAGCAACTAAAAATGCATTTTTCCACTCAAAGACAGCAAATTCAAATGAAGCTATGCATATAAAAAAATAAATAAAAAAAAACACCCAAAATGTTAAAACAGTCCTGAAATTAGAAAAGGGTGGGTCGAGAACAGTACAATAGAGGCAAATGAGATGTAAGGGAGTTTGGAGACGGCGGAGCAGACGGCGTCGAGCTCGTCCCTTGAGCTGCAGCAGATCACCATCGGCAGGCACGGTCGTCGACCCGCCACCCCCAAAAGATCGACCAGCGTTTCCTGCAATATCAATTGCACTTGAAAAAACTACTTATTGACCTGAAAAATTGACAGAGATACGAACCATTTTGAACTGGAGCCTGTCGACGGCGAGATAGAAGTGGCGTAGTTGACTGCACAGAGCACAAACCCGGAACTGTGATCCTTCGGAGAATATGATGAGAAGTTGAAAATCGGAAAGAAGAAATAGACAGAAAACCTGAAATTGGAAGGCGAGTGAGAAGGAGAAGATGGAGATTCAACAGTATCTATCGCCATAGTCGCAACTCGCAATCACCTGAACCACTGTTCTGCTTTCTGTCTGGCACAACTATGTCTACGACTACTGTGCACGTCCTGCTCCTCCAAACGTCGTCGGTTTGAAGAAAATGCACCAACATACGGCACCGTTTTATTTTGGTACAAATGTTTCTCTACGGAATATTCTTAACTTTTAAGTGCTACCCCTAGGCTCGAAATCTTCTCTCTGCTGTCTGTCCGTCTATGACGTGTAAGGGTTTTGGGTTTGATAGGTAAAGGTTTTGACGGCGTTGGGGCGGCGGCGGCAGGCCGAAACAGCGTCATAGTAATCATACTATGAATTTGTTTATCTAGCGATATGCTAGTCTAGGGTTTGTGCACATGAATCAAATGGGGCGGCGGCGGCGGCGGCGAGGTTTGAGGGGAAAGTGGCGGTGTGGGGCAGCAATGATGATGTTGGGGGGAGAGGAATCGATGGAAGGGTCGCAGGCGGATACGAATGAGTCATTGAGAAAGACTGAGGATGCTGCCGGGAAGACACTACTGGACGGGAAGAAGGAGAGGAGGATGGCGGAGGCAGCTGGGAGCAAGGAAAAGGCGAGCCCGAATGTAGAGTCTCACTTGAAAAAATGAACTTCATAGGTGGACGAGCCGTGTCGGACCTCGAGATAGGGTTCGGGACGCCATGCTTGGTGGTCAGCGAGTCTAGGGACCGTTTGGTCAAGGGTTTATAGGAGTTTTATTTTTCTGTATTGTCTTTATGGTTTGTTTGGTTTCTTGTTAGGATTTGTATGTTTTCGATTTTGTTGTTGGGTTATGTTGCGTATTTCAATTAGTAGGTAGCATTATGGTTTGTAATGGTACCAAGACTGAGAATGTGAATTCTCATCTAGACAGATATGCGGGAATCGTAAGTAGGTGTTCACCCGGGCCCGATTCTGTAGTTGATCTGTACTTGAGATTTGAATAATATATTCTTAGTTTAAACTAAAAAAACAAAAACAACTGAGCCCTAATCTGGTAGTCCATTTCTGTTTCATCTCCATCAAACTAAGTGATAGTGGACCTAGTTCGTTTATCTTATATTGGGTTAGATTTTTGAATGGGCCTTCACTTATGTGGGCCACCTAGTTGCCGACTCACTGGGCGTATGCAAAATCCACGCTCCCGCGTTGGCGCGTTGCAACAGTTCAAGCACCTTCATCGTCATTCTCTCCTGATTGACTCTTTTCTGACTCAACAGACACACGTCGGCAAATATTATCTTTATTCATACAGATTATTCCACATGTGCCATATTTCTTTCTCTTGCTTCCCATGTAACTTCACCTACCTAGTACACATCCACACATGACCCAAGTCTCAGATTTTCTAATTTTGGAGACAATCTCTTAACCAAAAAATAAATTAAATTTCATTAGTCCAAAACAACATATCAAAGAATTCGCTACAAATTGTAATTTATAAGTTAGCTTAATTCACTAATCATCGTAAAATCAGGGGACGAGGTCCATCCAGAAATCTTCTTCAACCTCCGTATTGTAATTTTTATTGCTACCACCACTCGCCACCAACTTGGTCGTCTCTGTTTCGGGCCTTTCGACAATGCGATCCTCTTCTTCATTGCCATTTTTGTTATGCTCTGTTTCGCTCTGTTTCTCTGTACTGTTATGCTCTGTTTTACTCTGTTTCACTTTCTCTGTTTTCTACTTGCTTAACCCAACTGAAAAACACAAAAAACCATCCCAAAAATTCGATCCAACTAAAAAACTGTGAATTGGGTTTCGTTGGATAAAGAAAAAAAAAAAAGAAAGTTGCAAACTTTACCACCATGGCTATACAACATTTGTAGATGGTAATTATTTGAAATAAAAATGGGTTGGTTTCTGGGTACACTGTTCTAGCTACTAGTCACTACCTCATTTATCATGTTATGTTATGTGCTCTGTTTCTGCCATGCCCTTGTCTCTGTCTCTGCTCCTCCTCAACCTTTACCTCTGCTCTGCCATTTACTACTCTCACTAGTACTATTTTCTTTTTCTTTTTTAAAAAAAGCTCTCAGAGCCTTGTTCTGGGTACTGGGTAGTAATTGTAAATCGTAATTATCCCTGTCAGAGAACCTAATTACTGCTTCTGTCACACACAAAAAAGAAAAAAAAAAAAAAAAAAAAAAAAAAAAAAAAAATTTAAAAACACCATCACACACCCAACCATATACTTGCCTTCTCTTGTTTGTCACTTACTGCTGTGAAGTGTGAACTCTACTAGAAGAGTTCCTTCTCAGCCATTAGAGCTCTCTCTACTCTGCCACTGCTTCCTCTGTGTCAATATTTCTTCTTTAGGCCAGAGACAGAGCATTTCCAGCATTTTTTACCGTTGAGCAGCAGCAGTACGTTCTGGACGGAGGAAGAAGACAACGAAAAACTGCAGGCCAGCTTTTAAAATGGCTGTTCCGTCCGGTTACTCCACTTCGGTGCCTTCCCTGCCGCCGCCGCGTCCCAAGTCGCCGCGGGAGTACCCGGATTTGTACGGCAAGAGGCGAGAAACGGTCAAGGTTCAGATGCTCGAGAGAGAGATTGGGTTTCTTGAGGTGGGTTTTGCTTTGAATTTTGATTCTTTTTTATTTTATCGGGATTCGGCGATTTTAATGGCTGCATGTTTTCCTAAATGTTCTTGCTGTCCCAAAATTTCTGGGTTTTGATCAAAGGAGAGATCTTGGGACTGTTGTATTGAGTTTGGGAACAGAGCAGAAACAGAATATGCACACAATTAGAAATTGGATGGTGGAGTGAAAATTACACTATCTGATTCTGGTTTCTGATTTTGATTTGTTGCTACAAATGATAGATGATAGATCCTCATACTCCTTGTGTCTGTTTTTTTTTTTTTTTTTTACTGGGAATCTAAATCTATGGAGTTTTGGAGCTAAAATGTGGTCCCAAATATGATTAACAAGGAATCTGTGTTGTGATTAAATTTAATCCCACCACTTTATGTCTGTATTTTACTCATTAAAATAGTTGTGATCCTCTGAATTTTCACATTATAATAACTTGCAGCCCAGTTTTAAACTATATTTGTAGGATTTTGCTTGTATATTTAATCTTAGTAGGGTCCTTACCTGTGAGCAGGAGGAGCTGAAATCTGTGGATAGCCTTGAACCTGCTTCTAGATGTTGCAAAGAGTATGTTTCTATAACAATTTCACTGCTACATTCTAGTTCTAATGTGTTAGATTGTTAGTATCTCCGGTCGAATGATTGTGTTGAAAATTGCATTGTTTCAGGGTGTCTGATTTTGTGGTGGCAAATGCCGATCCTCTGATACCTACGTAAGAATGTACTTGTGGTATTTTTGTCACATTGAGTTTTGATAGAACTTGGATCTTGATCTTAACATGTTTTCTATGTGAATCAGAAACAGAAAGAACCGTAGGTCCTGTCGCTTCTGGAAGTGGCTTTGGTAAGTATATGCTTGACTTCATGCTCTGTAGCGAGTTGGGCATTAGTTTTGGGGTGTCGTTGTTGAAGCAAGTTTGTTTGATTTTAGCCTAATATGATTTGTTCGCCTTGTTTTGCAGTGGGAGTTCATGTTTCAACTTCTCGTGGATCTGTTGTGGCTGCTGTTGTACAGAATGCTCTTGCAGTCCACGAATGCCACGATGCAGGAACTGCTGTAAATGCCTCAGCAAACCGTGTAGTTGTTGTTCATGTTCATGTAGTTGTCCCTCGTGTAGTTGTCCGTCCTGTTTTAGCTGTTCGAAACCCAAATGTCCATCTTGCTCTTGCTCTTGCCCTTGCCCGAGCTTAAATTGCTTTAGGAAAACATCGTGCAGCAGCAATTGTTGCAGCTGCGGGTTACCTTCTTGCCCGGATTGCTCTTGCTGCTGCGGTTGGAGTTGGAGATGCTGTTGGCCTAAATGCCCGACTAAGCGTCCAAAGGTACGCCTTTGTTGCAGTTGTAAAAGAAAATGCTGTAATCCATTCTCATGCTGTCTATGTTTTTAGTGCAATCCATGATGAAGTCTTGTTCTTGAACATGCCATTACTGCTGTATAGTCTTCTTCTTTTTGTCGACGAGCGCATGCTTTTAGCAGCACAGCCAAAATCATTTTAGGCGCAAAAGTTTGGATGCTATATCATAACATGAATTGTCTTGTAGTTGGTTCAAATTATGTTGAAAAACTGAAACTTTTGAGGGTTCATGTGAACAAATAATGATCGTCTATAGTGAATTGATAGTGGTTGGGAGTTTGGAGTGTATTGGTTTTGTCTTCGTCCTTGTTAGACTCTTGTGACTTGGAGTGTGTCCATTTTTGTTTTCTGGCTTGCTGGCTGTATCTTCGGTTTTATATCGAACAATTTACGGATAAAATGTGATAAGACCCGTCATCTTCGATTAGTTAATTCTCATCTTTTGTGCTTCAAGCGCTCTTGCTTGATTCAAACTCGCAATTGTTCGACACTTTAGTAATTAAAACACTAGTTTTGGGCTTATAGTTCACATTTTGAGGTCAATTATGTGAAGCCCAAATGCATCAAAGAAAGAAGTTGGAACTTAAGGGAAGCATATAATTCTTCTTTTGTTGTGTCAATGTATTACATTATCTTAGGATCATCACATCACAGATATGCAAATTTGCAAATACCAAACTTTCCAGCTACAATACAACACCATCTTCTGGCTTGCCTTGCGTTTTTCAATGCCTAGAAGACAAAACATACACTAAAAACTCTCGTGTCCGGCTTTGCGAACAGCTCCCGAGGCACAGCATTGGTCCGGATCGTTCTTAAATTAGCAGCTTAGTTCGTCAGTTGCGTCCATGCAAAAGCAACGGGGCTCCTAACTTGGTGCTCCGTATTGCTCCACTCGATTGTCCCGAATTCTGACTTCCCCATCCCGTTTGCACCTTTCTTTGACACGAACGTCACTGTGTATCTCTTCTTCTCCCCGACATTTTTAAACACAAGCTTTGTGGGTTTCACCGTCACTGCCACAGTCAGTGGGGCAGTCGTGGCTACTGTGTAAACAGATCCGGCAGCTCCCACATTGGTCAATTCTCGGGTGTATCGTACCACCCTCTTGCTCCCGAACAAGACTGAGAATGACGGGTAGTTGAGCGCCCCAGGGTCGGGAAACTTTCGTGAACAGGTAATGTTGTGACGCTTGACGATGGTTTGCACGTGATCAAGGGTGTATCCCATCGAGCACAAGAACATAATGTATTGTTGGGTTGAGATGTCGTAAACGAGACCCGGGGAGAGGGCCTTCTGCGGGTCCACATGGCCGGAGCCATGCGCCCAAGGGTTGGAGAGTGAGCCGTCCGTGGCATCCCGGAGGGGAGACTTGGTGTTGTCATTGTTGTAGGCTGTGGTCATGAGCGCGGATTTGATTGCGCTCGGGCTCCATTCCGGATGCGCTGCTTTCAGCAACGCGGCTACGCCACTGATGTGTGGGCACGACATGGATGTACCTGAAAACACCATTAAAACCAACCATGTTAATGTCAATGTCAATGTCAATTGTAGTGACAAACTCGACCCGACTCGTACTTGTAAATTCAATATCATCCAACAGTCAAGAACCGTTTTCATAATGTCACGAGACAATTCTTGCAAAAACCTACCCAAGAATGGCAAAAATAGCATGTTCTATCTACCCCAACTACCTAATTTTTGCAGCGCTGTTTTTAATGATTTATGTTACTGTAAATGGTACCGAGACCATCAATAATTGAAATGTAGCCGTTAACCATACCTGACATGATATTGAATTGCGTCTTCCTTGTATCCTTCTCCAGCCCAGTGGGCCCAATGGCCTCCGACCATCCTGCCAGAATGTTCACTCCGGGCCCAATCAAGTCAGGCTTCAAGATCTCCGGCGTCACCAGATTCGGCCCTCTCGAGCTAAACGCCGCCACTACCGGCGACGGCCGCACATCCAGCACCGTCCCGCCGAAGCTAATCACGGCCGTTGGATTTTTCTCAGTCAAGACGTATTCCCTGATCTTGTCCCCGGCCTTC
>JAYMTH010000544.1:0-20089 GCA_036897465.1 Pelargonium australe
AAATTTTTTTTTTTTTTTTTTTTTTTTTTTTTTTACATAAGCTTCAAGCTTTCACACAATTTTATTTAACTTGCACAACAAGCCAAACCCTCAGAATTGAAAATCAACGGTTCATTATTTTGAAAAACAGTTTAATCATATATGTAATATACTAATATTTACCGGGTATTTTAGTCCGAGTCTCAATCTGTTTTTGGTCAAAAGCCAATCTCCAAATTTTTCACACAGTGGTGTTTGTCGGGTGAGAAAATCCCACTTTTCCATCACTTTCTCTCACTTTCTCGCACATATGTCACTTTCCTTGTTATTTACAGACCCAGGAAAAAGAAAAAGGAAATGATTTTTTTTATAAATATATGGAAATAGTGAAAATCCAGAAACAGTAAAGACCCAAAAAAACTGTTGTTTCAACACAGTTACTGTAAATTTAGATTTTTTATTGTAAAACAAAAAATGAAATTGTAGCAGAAACATGAGCTGAAAAAGGCACAGAGAAGAGTGAGAGAGAAGAGTCTGTTGTTTTTTTGCTTTGCTCATAAAGCTAAAGGAATTTTGCAAATGTCACAAGATTCTCAGGAGCCAGAGAAGACGACGACGGCGACGGCGACAGAACAGTGGCGATGGTCCGAAATGCAAGGTCTTGAGCTTGTTTCCGATTCCTCCGACCATTTTAAACCCAACCCATCAACCCCAACAACACAAATGAATTCTTCTGCTACTGCTACTAGTAGTGGCGCCGGCGCCGGCGCCGGAGGTGGCGGTGGTGGTGGAGAGAAGCCGGTGGAAGTTCCGGCAGTTGGGTTCGGGGAGCTGTTCAGATTCGCCGACGGGTTGGATTATGTACTGATGGGAATTGGGTCGGTCGGAGCCGTCGTCCACGGCTGTTCTCTGCCTCTGTTTCTCCGATTCTTCGCCGATCTCGTGAATTCTTTTGGGTCCAACGCGAACAACATGGACAAGATGATGCAGGAAGTTTTGAAGGTACCAATGAATCTCAATTTTCAAGTCGATTCAGTAATTTTTCTTATAGTGAGCACCAACTGTTTGTGAAAATGCCGCAGTACGCATTTTACTTTCTCATCGTCGGAGCTGCGATATGGGCGTCCTCATGGGCAGGTAAGCTTTTCTGCGCCATTTTCGTCACTGATTCTTGTTTCTGTGAACGAAACTGGAAAAAAAATTGAATTTTTAGTTGTGGGTTCCAGAAATTTCTTGCTGGATGTGGACCGGAGAGAGACAATCGACGAAGATGAGGATCAAGTACCTAGAAGCTGCTCTGAACCAGGACATTCAGTACTTCGACACCGAGGTTCGCACCTCCGACGTCGTTTTCGCCATTAACACCGATGCTGTCATGGTCCAAGACGCCATTAGCGAGAAGGTGAAGCAAGAAACATCAAATTTTCTCTCTGCAATTTTACGAGTAGTTGTTTTTGTTCTAAGACTGTAAATAAATATATGATCTTGCTTTTTTTGGTGCAGTTGGGCAATTTTATCCACTACATGGCAACTTTTGTTTCTGGGTTTGTGGTGGGCTTCACAGCTGTGTGGCAATTGGCTCTGGTCACTCTTGCTGTAGTGCCTCTCATTGCTGTAATTGGAGGTGTTCATGCCACTACATTGGGCAAGCTCTCTTCCAAGAGCCAAGGAGCTCTGTCCCAAGCTGGCAACATTGCAGAACAGGTAAAAGATTTGTGGGTTTTGAGCAAGTTTTTGGTAAATTTGTGGTGTTTCTTGATCTGGGTATGTCTGATATTGAGCTGATTTGCAGACAATTGTGCAAATCAGAGTTGTGATGGCGTTTGTCGGGGAATCGAGAGCTTTGAATAGCTACTCTTCGGCCCTGAAGATTGCGCAAAAGATTGGATACAAGACGGGACTCGCCAAGGGAATGGGGTTAGGCGCGACGTATTTTGTTGTCTTCTGTTGTTACGCGCTTCTGCTATGGTATGGAGGGTATCTGGTTAGGCATCATTATACCAATGGCGGGCTCGCCATAGCCACCATGTTTGCTGTCATGATCGGAGGACTGTAAGTCATATCTATCGTTCCTTAAAATGTACTAATCAGTTTTCGTTACTCGAATCTTGTTTGATCAAAGTTTGTGTTGGGGACAAATAGGGGTTTGGGACAGTCTGCTCCAAGCATTAGTGCATTTGCAAAGGCTAGAGTTGCAGCTGCCAAGATTTTCCGCATAGTTGATCACAAACCGAGTGTTGATAGAAACAGCGAGTCGGGTTTGGAGTTGGAGACGATTACAGGACTGGTGGAGCTGAAAAATGTAGAGTTTTCGTACCCATCAAGGCCGGATGTTCGGATTCTCAATGATTTTTGCTTGAATGTTCCGGCTGGAAAGACCATAGCTTTGGTCGGAAGCAGTGGCTCGGGGAAGAGCACTGTTGTTTCCCTCATTGAGAGATTCTACGATCCCACCTCAGGTAATGAACTATACGAAAGCTAAAGACTTGTTGTTCGATGAACTTACGAACTCTTTTTGCAGGTCAAGTTATGCTAGATGGTCATGACATTAAGACGCTGAAGCTGAGGTGGCTGAGGCAGCAAATAGGGCTGGTGAGCCAAGAACCCGCTCTATTCGCTACCACCATTAAAGAAAACATCCTCCTCGGTAGGCCAGAGGCATCCCAGGGCGAGGTTGAGGAGGCTGCGAGAGTAGCCAACGCTTACTCGTTCATTATCAAGCTTCCTGATGGCTTCGACACTCAGGTTAGCTAGCTCTAGTCCGAAATATAACCATCTTTCACTTATTGTTCTCGATGGTAATGCAATGCAACTTGTTGTGTATGACGCATAAATCCTATAGTTTTGAGGTCTTGAAATAATCGGGATAGATGCTCCAAGAGTTCTCCCGACTAAAGCCCCTCCAATGCCTAAGTTAATCGGGATAAGATATCGGAGTATGAGTAATAGAGTTAGGCTGTTGACTTTATGCCACATGGTTGATGATTGTGGAAGGTGAAAGTGAAATGGATCTTAACCGAGGATAAATTTAACAGGTTGACTTTTCATTGCTTATAGATGTTCCCTCTGTTATTTTCGAGATTCAAATGGTGTTTAGGTCAACAGAAACCTAACTGTACTTACAATTTTGTTAAAAGTCAACTCAAGTGTTGGATCATGCATGCATTTAAATAAACGTAACATGTAGCAACCTGCAATGCATGTGCTGAAATAAATAGAAACACGACTGAGTAAACTTAGGAGACAATGAAATATGAAGATCATGGAGGTCCATACCATCAAAATAATCTGTAATTCTTGTGATATGTGATAAGAAAGTGAACAATGAAATCAAGAACGACTAGGAATCTAAGTATCAGTCAATGCTGTAACGATATTTGAAGATTTTTCACATAACTGAATAGCACAATAGCACAAACTGGTAAAAAGAGTTAAAGTATAGCTTATCTGAAAAATGGCAGGTAGGGGAGAGAGGATTGCAGCTATCGGGTGGGCAGAAGCAGAGAATAGCCATAGCGAGGGCTATGCTGAAAAACCCGGCAATATTGCTCTTGGACGAGGCAACAAGTGCATTGGACTCTGAATCAGAAAAACTCGTGCAAGAGGCCCTAGATCGGTTCATGATTGGGAGGACAACTCTCGTCATTGCCCATCGCCTCTCTACTATCCGCAAGGCAGACCTTGTAGCTGTTCTCCAACAGGGAAGTGTTTCTGAAATCGGAACCCACGATGAGCTCTTTGCCAAAGGCGAAAACGGTGTCTATGCCAAACTCATCCGGATGCAGGAGATGGCACACGAAACAGCTCTCAACAATGCCAGAAAGAGCAGTGCAAGGTAGCTTTCACCAACCTTTGACGTTTCCTTATATTTTCTGTTTGCTTTGCCTTACCTTGCTTTCAAATCTACAGGCCTTCTAGTGCCAGAAATTCGGTTAGCTCACCTATAATTGCTAGGAACTCTTCTTATGGGAGATCACCATACTCACGCCGACTATCAGACTTCTCTACTTCTGATTTTAGTCTTTCTATTGATGCCACGCACCCCAATTACCGGCTTGAAAAGCTTGCTTTCAAGGAACAGGCCAGTTCTTTCTTGCGCCTTGCAAAAATGAATTCTCCAGAATGGGTTTATGCTTTAGTTGGTTCCATAGGTTCTGTTGTTTGTGGATCCCTCAGTGCTTTCTTCGCATATGTCTTGAGTGCTGTCCTCAGTGTTTACTACAATCCAAGCCATGCTTACATGAGCAAACAAATTGCCAAGTACTGCTATTTGTTGATCGGGCTTTCATCGGCTGCACTTATTTTCAACACGTTACAGCATTTCTTCTGGGATATCGTTGGAGAAAATCTTACCAAACGCGTGAGGGAGAAAATGCTGGCCGCAGTTCTGAAAAATGAAATGGCATGGTTTGATCAGGAGGAAAACGAGAGTGCAAGAATAGCAGCTAGGCTGTCTCTTGATGCCAATAATGTCAGATCAGCTATCGGAGACCGGATATCAGTGATTGTGCAGAACACTGCACTCATGCTAGTTGCTTGTACTGCAGGGTTTGTTTTGCAATGGCGCCTCGCTCTTGTCCTCATAGCTGTCTTCCCTATAGTTGTCGCCGCCACTGTTTTACAGGTTTGTCTTTTTAACTGGTTCCTTAAAGATGAATGGACAATAAGAAAACGAGCCTTGGCACAACTATAAGGTTGTTGCCATGTTACCTTGAGGTCACGGATAGTCAGAAAAGTAGTCTATTTTCTTTAGCGTAATCTTGTAACTGACAGCATCTTTATGAACTCATGACTTGCAGCTTTGTGTTACTAAATCATTTTTCATTGGATTTTCGACAGAAAATGTTCATGACTGGCTTCTCAGGAGACCTAGAAGGAGCACATGCAAAAGCCACACAACTAGCAGCAGAGGCCATAGCCAATGTGAGGACAGTTGCTGCCTTCAATTCTGAGTCGAAAATTGTTGGTCTTTTCTCCTCAAACCTTCAAATCCCATTACGGCGCTGCTTTTGGAAGGGTCAGATTGCTGGCAGTGGATATGGAGTAGCTCAGTTTTCACTCTACGCTTCCTATGCTCTTGGCCTTTGGTATGCTTCATGGCTCGTGAAGCATGGAATCTCCGATTTCTCCAAGACAATCAGAGTTTTCATGGTCCTCATGGTCTCCGCCAATGGTGCAGCTGAAACACTGACCTTAGCTCCCGACTTCATCAAAGGTGGCCAAGCCATGAGGTCAGTTTTCGAGCTCCTTGACCGCAAAACTGAGATTGACCCTGATCATCCGGATGCCACACCTGCTCCTGATCGCCTTCGGGGAGAAGTTGAGCTGAAGCATGTGGACTTTTCTTACCCTTCTCGCCCTGATATCTCAGTGTTTCGTGATCTCAATCTTCGCGCAAGGGCTGGCAAAACTCTTGCCCTCGTTGGTCCCAGCGGTTGTGGGAAGAGCTCTGTCATTGCACTTATACAGCGATTCTACGAGCCAACATCTGGTCGGGTTATGATTGATGGGAAAGACATTAGAAAATACAATCTCAAGTCTCTGCGACAGCACATTGCTGTTGTCCAGCAGGAGCCATGCCTCTTTGGCACTACGATCTATGAAAATATTGCTTATGGGCATGAATCAGCAACCGAAGCTGAGATCATTGAAGCTGCAACCTTAGCCAACGCACATAAGTTCATTTCTGCACTGCCAGTTGGGTACAAAACTTATGTAGGGGAGAGGGGAGTTCAACTATCAGGAGGTCAGAAACAGAGAATCGCTATTGCCCGCGCCTTTGTAAGGAAGGCAGAGGTTATGCTGCTTGACGAGGCAACAAGTGCACTTGATGCCGAGTCAGAGAGATCAGTCCAGGAGGCTCTAGAGCGTGCTTGCTCTGGAAAGACCACAATTGTTGTTGCACACCGGCTTTCAACTATCAGAAATGCCCACAGCATTGCTGTGATTGATGATGGGAAAGTGGCAGAGCAAGGTTCACACTCGCATCTTTTGAAAAACTATCCTGATGGGGCTTACGCGCGTATGATACTGTTGCAGAGGTTCACACACAGTCAGGTCATTGGAATAGCGCCGGGTTCAAGTTCATCAGCAAGACCTAAGGAAGAAGATGGGAGAGAAGAATAGTCAGGTTAGTTGAAACAAAATAGCAGCGAAAAGAGTATATTGCATATACCCACAATGATTTTTGGGGGTTTTCTTGTTTTCATGTTGTAGGTATAGTATGTCTATTATTATCTAATCTTCTTAGTCACATTTTCCAATCATTATGAAACCCCCAACAATGATCAATACATCCTAAAAATAGATAAAGATAATTCACATCACAATCCAATCCAAAATGACGCTACAGCCGATAATGGAATCATTATCAGTAACGATTGCATTATTTGCATAATCTTGCTGGATCAGTGATGATTGCATAGTCTGCCTCTACAGGTTGAAATTATTATCACACAAATTTACTTGGCATGGATATAGGCAATTTTGTTGTATTCTTGTTGTTTTTAGCATAAGTTTTGTTGCTTCACATCTAGTTCTGTCCACTCTTGGACCCTAGTTTGGGTATGGGAAACAACATTATTATGTTGGTGCTAACATGGTGGTTGTGCACGTGTACTGAGTCTTTAAAGACACAACAATTGGAGGGAGCTGACCTAAGAAGAACCATGACAAGTACTCAAGAG
Source organism: Pelargonium australe (assembly GCA_036897465.1). NCBI lineage: Eukaryota > Viridiplantae > Streptophyta > Magnoliopsida > Geraniales > Geraniaceae > Pelargonium > Pelargonium australe. The sequence continues at coordinate 6,666 of JAYMTH010000544.1, forward strand.
GGATGGGAATGGAAAATGACAAGTGAGACGATGGTGTTTGGGACCATGGGGATAGAGATGGAAGCAATGCTCCAATGTGGCCCAAGTAAGCTTAAAAAGTGAGTGACTGAGTGCTAGGGAAGCATTTATGTGGGTAGGTATACTGCTGTGCTGTGTCTAGTTTTGGTGTGAGTGTGTGTCTTTTGCATCTAATACACAACTCTGCTACAAGTACTGACTGCATTTCTGATTCATTGTCCACATATCAAATGGCATAATGTTAAAAAGAAAGGATGTAAGAGACAGTACCTGAAACATATGATTATCTTCTCTGTTTCTAACTCTGCAATCTTGTGCTTCTTTTCCATGGTGGGGTTTCAAGCTCACCCAAGTAGGATTTGAGAGTTTAAGGCTCTCAACTCTAAGCCCTTTTAACTGCAAGTTAGAAGCATAAGCAAAAACAGAAGATAGCGGCATAAAGATCCCAATTCCTACTAAAGCCATCACTATTGCAAAGCAAAATTTACGACAAGCCACAGTGTGTGTGTGTGTGTGTGTGTGTGTTTGTATTCTGATGACAGAATCAACCAACCGAACCCGTCAACAATCATCTATAGAACCAAGTAATGTTCAAATTATGTCTCAAACTATAATATGCAAAGATCGCTTGCAGGCTGCAGCCTGGGATATCACAGATTCGGTGCAGTCTACAAGCAAGCAGCAGCTTAATTCACTCACTGTCACCGTTACGTTTATTAGCACCTACATGACTTCTGACTATTTCAGTTGATGGTATGCTCCATCCAAAATCAAGAAAATAAGGACCTGGGCACATAGCCAGAGGCCACAGGCCCGCGACCCTTTCCAGAAACTACAATTCTCACAAAATAACTTTAATGAGACAATAACCACCATCCCAGCTCTCAAGAGGCAAGCCTCGACTGATGACAATTTCAACTTAAAGAGTACCATGAGTAAAGAACATGGTTGAAACAAAACAAACAAAAGTGTTTCTTCGACAATGTATTACTTTTCATCAAAAGTATCTTGCTCACAACTTGGGATAAAATAATACAGCATAGAGTAAGCAGTTGCTGTAACTGTCACATCAAAAACACCCCTAATTCCTTAACTATATGAAAAGTAAAACAAGAACTCTATGAAAAGTTAAAACAAGAACATCTACATCACATTGACATGAGCTTCGGGCCATTATCAGGCATACCCATCCCCGCAGCTAAGTCAGCATCAAGTTGAGTATGAGGTGCAGGCCCCGTCATTTGCTTCAACCGCTTCTTGTGCCGTTTAGTCATGAAATGCTCATCCCTCACTGTCACATTTGCGAAGTATCGGCTGATGACAGAAGGAAAACAAACATTTAAGAAGAAAAAAACAATTCAGAAACTTAACAACTTCACACACTAGGTAATAAAGCTTTTTCAAAACCAAAAGTATAATAAGCCATTTGGACATAAATGCCATTGATTACAGATTTTGTATCAGAGAACAAACATAAACGTAAATAGTGTTCATACATGTTTTTTTCCAGAAAACTTGTAAGTAAACAAACAGAATCACAAAAAGGCAAGTGAATAAAACGAATTAAATTGAAGTAAAATCGAGCTAATTCAGAAATTCGCAGTAATCAAAATAAAAATTAAGAAGCAGTACTCGCAGTGTAGGCAGTAGAATTGGCCCATTCCAGGCAAATCCTCGTCGAGAGGCAAGGGTTTCTTCACAGCATCAGACTTGCGAAGCTCATCATAAACAGCATCGTCACCTTTGACGAGGAATTTGGCGAGACGAGCTGTCTTGTGAGAGTACCTTCTCTTCTTCACCTTCCTGTGAGGGCACTTTCCTCCCATGCCTGCTTCTTCTTCTTCTTCGAATTAGGGTTTTTCCAATACAACAAAACCCTAAATCGTTTGAATCTCCAATTAGGAGCAGAACGAAATGAAGACGATGACGATCTTCACTCGACCAACTTGTATAATGGGCCTAGGCCCATTTATCCAAATATGGGCCTTAAGTATGGCCTTTGACAACCTTTATTTAGTATAATGGGCCATAACCCATTAACTATTGTGGGCAGCACAAAAGTGGTTTGATCTATCAAATGTGGGGAAAGAAAAAAAAAAAACATTTTTGAAGTTTGCAATTTTCTTTTTCTTGATGGGAGTGAATTTTCTCATAGAAACTGTTTGTTAAAGTCAATTTTCCTGTAAATAAACTGTTCTCAGAAGCCAAATAACCATAATTTTTATTTTAGAAACCAATTACAAGTTAATTATCAATAATATTCGTATAATAAATTAGTAGCTGAGAGATTAAAATCATCCCACCATCTAGCATCTGACTTAGAAACTAGCCAAAGCATAGGCTACTTCATTCGCAGATCGAGAAATCAAAACACAATAAAGGAAGAGTCAGCTAAAATTCATTGTTATTTCGAGGATGAGAAAGTGATAAAAATAAGCATTTTAGAGCTAAACATATTCAAAAGTTAAAAACATAAAAAACTATGTATCAAATTAATTATCAAGCAGATTTACCAATTCTTTTTCACCTCATTTTGTCAATGAAGGCCAGAAACAGAGCAACAATGGCTACAAGTGTACACAAGCACAGTATGTTTTTGATACAATGCCATTGGAACTGTGAAGTTAATTATATGATTAGATGGTCCTTAGTTCTGATACAATAAACAGGAAGAATATGATAAAACAAATTACAATGTCAAACAAAAGATATGTAAAGCCGAGAATTAACCCGAACAAGGGGAGCCCCTCCCAACAAATCAGCTAAATTCAAGTGAAGAATATGAGGGGGCTCACCAACTTCCGGCAAATTACTTATACATAGTATACAAGTTAACCATAATGAAGAAACTATTTTTCCAATTGAAAGACGATCAAACATGTTGAACTAGTGCTCATGTTTGACTCGTGCTTTTAGTATACCGGGAAGAGGTGGTGAAGTGGGAGGCCTAACCGGTGTGTTTGACGCTGAAGGAAGATTGATTTGAGGTTGGTACATGCCGGACATGCTTGAACCTTCACCTCTGTCTGCAGGTAAGTTGTTTGCCATAGCATCATCGCCTTGTGGTCTTTCGCAAAATTTCATTGCTTTGAGGACATAATTGTCATCGTGAAGCTCAAAGGGAGTGCTGCATTAGTTCCATATGTAATGATCAGAGGAACGTTGAAAAGCATAATTATGAAAACTACATGGGAATATATGTAATGTGCTTCTCTTACCTGTTGAAATCAAAATGCACTAACTGCATGTCCTCTGATATCTCCACCTCAACTGTTGCATGAGGGCGAGTCTACAGTTTCCAAATATTGAGTCAAGTATATCAAAGGTTACAAAACGTTCAAAACCATAACATGGAACTATTAAACTTAACTTCATCCTAAAAGTTTAAGCTATTAGGAGGTTCCAACTTGTATAAGTGGAGATAGACTTCACATTTTGTCAATGTGGGATTTCCTTAACACTCCTCCTCACGTGTGGGTTGCATAAGAGAACATGCACGTGGACCAAAAAGGGAGGCTGAAATAGAACCGGCCACGATACCGTATTAATCTTGACTCCAACTCTAAAGCTTAAGCTATTAGATGGAGGGCTCAACTGAACATCAAGTGAATTAAGGTGATGTTTGGATATATGTCTTTCAAAGGTTAAACATTTGTGAATTAAGGTAACGTAGCTAATGGTTAGATATATGTCTTCCAAAGGTTAAACATCTGTGAATTAAGGTGATGTTTGGATTATTGTTTTTGTTTGGGAACTAGAATGAGATTCAGTGTTCATGTTTGGATTACAATTTTTTGTCATGAGAATCGCTCTGGAATGGGAGTCTCATACTCATTCCCACTCTCATTCCAAAAAAAAAATTATTCCAAATGCTAACCAGAATGTACTCTGGACATTCTCATGATACTTAATGACAGTTTTAGCCGAGCAACACAATTTTTGTTGTTGTTGCAATAACACATGTTCTCTATAGTCTTTACAGGGTGATAACTGTAAACCACAGCATGCCTCGACATAAAGAAGCAAAACAATAATAAAAGAGTTACTAAGCAAGCGCATTAAAGTTTGTAGTAATGTTCTACAATGGATAGACAACTGAGAGGAATTTTCACCTGAACCAGAATAAAGGGCAACGCTACTCCCCCAGTGGGAGCATCTCCAGCACTGTACAATTGCTCATTCCGCTGAATCAAGTTCTGAAGGCCAACAAACTTCAAGGAAGGAGAAAATTAATTAGTATACAGACACTGACCAACAAACATGGTCCACTAAGAAACACCATTCCTCAAACTTTATAACACAGAAATAGCAACTTCATCCCATACTTAAAAAATGTGAGCCACAATATAAATAGAAATTCTTACTTGATCTTCCAGTTCTTGCAAATAGGCAGCTTTCTTTTCAATCCTACCCCTCAGACCAAGACGCTCGGACTGCAGAAGATACATTAGAGGGTTTCAATAAGCTCATATAAGTTCCAGCACTCTAACCCCAAATATCAATTTTCTACACATGCAAGCAACACTCTCACCTTTAGTTCTTCTATATCGTTCAAGCTAGTACGAGGGAGACCTTTCCATTGTATTTCTTTTTTATCCTTAGATATGATATCCATCGCCATGAGAACATTCAGAGCATCATATACTCTTCGCCGTATGTTTTTTTCATCATATTGTTGCTGATAACACAAGGTTCAACAAAATATAAGATTCCCTCCATAAAATTTTATTTTGGCTTCTTAGATCACTAATAATAGAGGGCAAACCCAAAAAATAAAATGCTCAATGAAGTGATGAACTTTGTCAAAAGATAGCACACCTGGTCTGGGGAAGAGACACTATTGCTAGGATCAGCGAACTCAGCTACAAGTTCATCTGCAACCTGGAAGGTAATTTGAAGTTCCAAATTCAGCCACAAGAATGGAGAAAGGTAGTCATCGCATAAACAAGAAATTAATCAAGCCAACACATTAATTTATAAATATATTGCATTAAGGAAAAGCATCCATATATGGACAAGGAGATGGTTTTCAGGATGCAAATACCAGAAACCTGTCGAAGCTCTTAATTGATGTATATGAAAAAGATTCTGAGCAATCAGAAACCAATACTTCCATAAATTAGGATGGAAAATAAACAACCTCTTGTTGAAAATCCAAATTAGAAATAGTTGCCCGATTATACAAAATTTAAACAATAAGAGGCCTAATAGAAACTTTAGAATACTAATCATTTTAATGATAGCAGATTTTGAGATGCTAACCACTAGCTAGAGCACAGTGACGATGAGTCGTGGGCATTGACAAAATGGGACACATTTATACTATAAATAAAAAAATGCTACCCAAAAAAAACTTCACAAATTTACCATCAACATTAAGTCTAGAACAATATGAGCCTTTTACTAATTATATAGCAGGTTCTTATCTAAAAGTAGTGGCATATTTACAGACAAACACTACAAGGAAAAATCTCCATATGAGCCCGAAGCATTCAGTCTCTACAAAACCAGAAAGCTTCTAACCACAGTACTACTCAATAGTTTCAGGTTATGCCTAACTATGGCGTAAAAGGAAACTTTTTACCTTGCCTGGTGAACCAGAAGAGTAAGGACGACCCAAAGATTGTGGCAAGCAACACAGAGAATCAACAGACTGTGAACTACCTTAATTTTCATTCCCACCATATGCCAGAAAGCAACTGGCATTCAATAACAACATTTGTAATAGACCAAGCTCACCAAGGGCCACTTGTACACTACAGGATGGCGAACATGATCAATACCAAATACAAACTACTCCGTCTACTCTTCACACTAATGACCTCTTCATTCACTCAAATGCACAACCTTTTCAGCCCATTATTATTCAGGCATATTTGACCATTTTCTACTTATTTTACTTTTAACTGATCTTCAGGACTTGACATACAGAAATGAACATAGTTGAGCCTTGAGATTAAGCCAACTCGAATCTATGGACTTTTCCATGGGGATCTTAAGCAAATCTGATCAATTCTTGATTTCTTGTTGATATAGAAATGAATTGAAATTGATAAGGAGTAGTTCCATGATCCTCAAACACATGTCCTTGTTTTGAGTTCTATGTTATAGCTCAAAACATAAACTCAAAAAACTCATAGCTGAAGTTTACATCGCAGGACTGGGGTGAGTCTTAATCATTGCTGAGTTGTGAGACAGACTATCATGCTAGAATTCTTTTAGGGCAAGGTGTGGTAGAGTTGACAGACAATGGAGACTTTAGTAAAGTGACACAGATAGCTCAGCTCCTCATCCGATATGCACTGAGGCATGGAAACAAAAAGTATAAAGTATCACTGTCTTATCTAACAGTGACTCTAGCCGGTGTCATGAGAAGTAATCTCAGTCTCGCTACGGGAATGGGAAGCTCAGTCCAATCACCTAATTCAAGGAAAGGGTAAAGCCCCCACTAAGTCAATAGGGAGGCGTTTTCATATCTTCTTAACCAAAAAGAAATAGTTGGACTCTAGCTACTCTTATGCAAGAATTCAGTGTGACCATGACCTTCCTTCTAGCTAAGCGACTCTAGTAGACCTCCCTTCAACTCTAATAGGCCAAAGAAGCAGCACTTAACGGCTTAAGCATATAAAGTAACAACAATATAAGGAAAAAATTAACAAAAATAAAATAATGCCTTCAAGAAACCACCTGACCTCATTGTAAGTAGTTCTTCCCTTGCTTTCCACTTTTTCACACACTGAAACAGGCAAAGAGGGTTCAAGCAGTAATCAGTAAGATACAGTATCGCCAGTAATTAAATTACGACAGATGAATGAAAGACCTTTCATGCTAAATTGACGGAGTCCTCTGCCACTCTTATCCCCTCCAACGGCCCGTTGACCTCTCTTTTTCTTCTTGCTGTTGCTGATCAGTTAGCAATGTATAAACCATAATCAAACCACTATATCTTCAGATATAGTATCTACAAGAACAATGTCTGTCTCATTTTCAACACACAAATCACAACAATTCTCATATGCTGTACATGACACACTTCAAAACTCATGCATTCTAGCAAGATAAACAAAATTACAATACAAGACTTTTCAACAGCTATAGAATCAGACCCAAAACCCTTGAGCATTGCACAAATTGACACCAAAACACACAGTAACCAGTTCAAGAAAAGAGGGAATAGAAGCACTCACGCAACGGCCCCTTGCGAGCCAGCATCGTCTCCATGAATGTCGAGGTGGTTCAGTCTGAGAAACGTGTTCTCGCTGGCCGGCGTCGCGATGACCTGCTCGCTCCGGCTGGAAGGCGACCCGACGCTCCCGCTGGTGGAGACGGACTGGCCGGAAACCGTGGGTCCCAAAGACGTGGTAACTCCTCCTCGGGACGCGGCTGGTGGGTTCCTATCCCCATTCTCCTGGCGGTTCGCTCCAGTCACCATAGTAACCGAAGCTTTCTTCAAATAAATTGGAAATCTTGGAACAAACCCAGATGGGAAATGAGCAGAAGAGATGCGGGTATTGATTGTATAGAAGAATTAGCAAGAAAAGAGAGAAGAAACCGCGGATTTATGAGCATCAGCAACAGAGGGGTCTGTGAGTGTGCGTTTCGTGGAGAAGAGGTGGGGGTGGGTTTGGCGGGGTTTGACGGCAAGTGGCGAGAGAGAAGGATGGTGTGGTCAGTGGTGGTGTTGTAGGAGACGAACGTGTTGATCTGAGAGGCAAAATTGTGACTGTCCGATACGAGAGGACTTGGCGTTTGGTGACCTGCCCGCAAAGACAAATGGGTTCAAGCTATTGAGAAAGAGGGAAACTTGAGGGTTTTGTTGGTAATTTAAAAATAATTATGGGCAACCTAAACAAAAATTAACCTACTATTCTATCATTCTATAATTTTATCAATTCGGAGTATCAAGAATTTCAGCCAAAAAAACAACCAAAAAAATTATTAGGACGGATATAGATGTAAATCGACGATGCAGCGTTCCCTCCGCAAATAAATTATGTTTGTGAGTCTTTTTTCTTAACAATATGTTGCATTTTATATTGTTGAGTCATAATTTGTTTTTATTTTTGTTTGAGAATTAATCACTGTAATGTTAATTAGAAGAAGGAAAATAAACAGCCAAAGAGTTAGTGAAAAGTCCAATGAATTTGTGAATGTGTAATGCCCGTCCGGAATGCATTTATTTTGTTATTTGACTAAGTCTTAGTAATTAATACGTTGTTTGAAACTTCTTGAATACCATACGGCATACACCATAAAATGAAATATTCTTCCACTAACTTTCATTTCATTCCATTCGTGTTTTGACTAAGAACATACCGTTGATAGAACGTATAAACAATTTGTCTCTCAATTACAACACCATACATCTTAAAATATTATCCATGATGATTTTGTTATGTTTGCATGCATGAATCAATTCGAAATTGAATGGGTAAGATTGGATCGAACTTTAGTCGGAACGAATTCAGATACCCGCATATACGAATCCAAGTTTTCAGGTCAAGATGAGTGTGAGACCGCACACCCTTGATCAGCTTGGGCAAAATTGAATTGAATTTATTTATTTATTTGAAAAGGAAATAATATATTACAAATTGATAATAAAAAATTACCTTAAGATCCATTTTCTCAGGTATTTTATGAGCGGCAGGTCCTCATAGATGAGAATTTTTGAGCTAATAATATACATTGATTTTTCTAAGATAGGAAGCTTCGGCTTCACGAAAAGCATAAAAGGATGGGATATGATACTATACACCTTTTTGTTTCTTTGCAGAAAAAATCACTATCACTCTCATATTGCTCCTCTTTGTTTGTACAAACCAGAATTGTAAGAGTGGAAGTGGAGTTAGCTAGGGCTTCACTTTAATCTCAATCATGCATTATCAACTTTAAACCAATATGGGTTGTGTTATGTCCAAAGAGGCTCGAATTCGAGACCTCAAAAGAATCCAAAGCGTCGAAACAATTGGCCCAACAAGGCTTGGCACATTTGACACGTTATTAGGATTCATTTACAATTATATCTGTGAGAATGTGTGTTGTGCGTGTTTTGGAGGGTCCAACATGAACACAACACGATTACTAAACATGTTAATCTCTCCAACACAAACACGTCACAATTACAAAATGCGTGATCTCAAACATGCTAATTTTGTGCCGTGTTTGTGTCATGACACAAATTATCAAGTCTAACTTTTGTTATGTTTGGTACCCGAACTTTGGTCCATAACCCAACTTAGTTCACAACAGCAGGTGTTGAACTCTCTACTACCAAAAAGTCGGGCACTAAATTGAGTTCTTGACCAAAGTTTAGGCATCAAACATGACAATAATCTTATATATGCCCATAGGCTAAAGTAACTTGTTGAAAAGAAGGTAGCCCCAGAGGCAAGGGAAAGAACCTGCCAAGGGAAGGTTCTGGTTGGTTCACAAGTAAAGTTACTTGGTCAAAAACAGAACAATCACCAAGCATGCCAAACTGCAAAAGGAAACAGCCAATATCAATGAGATTCATAAAAAAGTGTACTTGATAAACTTGGTGATTGACCTGATACAAACTTGATCTCTGATCCTTGATTGGAAATAGGATTAGGGTTTATCATTAGAAGTTTCACTCAGGCATATGTTCAAACAACTTACAACACTCAGAAGATCAAAATCTTCTACTGGGTCAGAATTTTCTTGGATCAAGAAAAAATATGAAAGAATACTAAACTTCTATGAACTTGATAGAAACTAAAACGTCGAGTAAATGTGCTTAAAATCTACCAACAATCACTCCAAATGCTTTGCAGTATGCACATTAGCATGATTATGTTATGCTATTTGTTGTGAAGCAACACAAATAAAACTCACTTCAACAAGCAACAAATGTGCATTGATTTCAATCTGAATCTCACCGCGGCAATCACTACTTTTATTTCAATGAGTAAATTCAACATAAACAGAAATCTTGTTTCAAACATAATATTCACACACTGAAAAGGGTAGAGTATACCGGATGAAACTGACTCCAACAAGGCAGCAACTCGTGGTTTCTGCTCCTCCGGGGCACAGGAAACTAGTTCTTTTTCATGGATAGAGTCCAAAGAGACTGTTAATCTGCAAGTATCGTAATCTGAAACGGCAATCAATGGATGCAAACAAAAGAAGCAGAAGAAGAAGAAAGTACAAATAAAATATTGGATAACTGTATCTCAAGTACAAATGTACAATTTGTACAACATAATTTTATATCATAAGACCTGAAGGGATTGTTTTAGAAAATTAACATCAACATATAATCAAATGAATTCAGAGAATCATGGAAACATCTAGAATACTATACTTTGTGCAGGTCTCGTTTATAAATCAACCTAGAAGTACATTACTACAATAAAAATAAAAACTAGTTGAATTTCAAAAGCTGAAATCATATTTATCCAATGTAATGAGTAACAATCATCAAGCTTGACCTCGTACTGTTTGCCAGAAGAGAGCACTCCATCCATACCCCAGTCCCACTCAGAACTTCCCAGTTCCCACCAATATCGACCTATGTGTATTTACCTGGGCTACTTGTTTGAAACCCCTTACAGTGAACGAGGTAAAGTTATAAAATATCAGGGATGATCTCAACCTGTGAGAATCTGAAAATAGACAACATTCCACGTACCATCTAAGAGATTCACTCTCAAAGACAAGATCAACACTTCAACCTTCTTTCCGTGAGCATAGTAGCTGCAGCAGCTACTGCTCCTTGAAGCCGAAGATCAGGATCCAGAGAAAACACGATAATCTCTACTTGGAGGTTGAGTTCTAGTAGAAATCCATTATCAGCTTATCCTTCAGCAACTATAAAAACCAAAATGGATAATTTGCTAAGTGTGCTAATATTATCGAATAAGAAGTGAATACATCACCTCACATACTCAGGCAGTTAAATAAAAGCTTAGTGATCACAAACACAACATTTCTTAGGAAAAATAGCACGATCAAAGAGCTAGACACCAGATGGAAACACTAGAAGCCAGTCAGTAATCACGACTAGAGAGACAACATAAGCATTGTTTTAGAAGATACATGTATCCTATGTTGCATAGACACAGGTACGAGCAAGATACAGAACATGGCATGACACAAATAGTAATGTGTTTTAGAGTGTCAAACTCGTTCAATCAATTCATTATTATAAAATTTGGGGGATACAAGGTGTTTGATATATATTCTCTAAAAACATTATTCAAAAGTTTGGGGACACTTATCCAAAGAGGTCTTTGAGTCCATGTGTCGAATACGTATCAGACACGGATACACTAAGAATATGAGAGTGTCCGTGCATCATAGCATGTATCAATATCATACCATTGAAGAATCTTCACAAAACATTTCTTAGCATATAGGACTAAATAGGATGAAGAAGGCTTCAACATCCAGAGCCACAAGCTGGAAATGGAATATCATCACCACCAAAAGTAGAAAGCAAGCAATCATATCTCTACATTGCGTCAAATGGCAGTAAAATAATTCTCAACAAATACTCACAGAATTTGAAAAACAGCCTAAACATTGTTCCAATTTTCAACTTAAGAAACTAGCATCAGCTCAAAAACCTAACCCAATCTATAATCTCCAAAAAAAACGCCTCCGTCTCCAGCACCGGAAAACCGGCTCCTCGAAACCAAAAAAATTAGATACAGTCAACAACAAACCAGCACCAAAACATCAAAGGATATAACGAATCAATGCATAATTATATTAATAAATAAATCAAACCTGTTTCAAATTGTTAAAGAGCCGGTTGCGGAGGGACATGTCCTCCGGCGGGGAGTCGACACTGCGACGGTCGCCGATATCGCCATCGACACTCAAGAGTCAAGAGCTTTGCGAGAACGGACAATGGAGAAGAGTTTTAAGGGTTAGAGTATAGTGGAGGCCTGAAAATGGCGAAGCTGCGAGCTCTGGTTTATGCGAGTGATGAAGAAGAGAGATTGTTGAGAATTGGCCTGAAAACCGACCGGTTCGGTTCTGTTACAAAAGCGATACATCTCGGGTATTCGGTTGTTGTATCGGGCCTAGCCCATTTTGTTTGTATGAATCTTGCATTAAAAGCCCAAAATTAATTATGAGCCCAATCGATGGCAATTGACAATTTGGCAACTTATTATATTGAGCCCATGGTGCAAGACCTACTTTGTAGTTGTATACTTGTATCAACTATCAACCTTCTTCCTCCTCCACTTTTTTTTATGCAAAAGACTAATAATTTTTAATTCACATCGAACAATAACAAAAGTAACATAAATCTTGAGGCTTGAAGATCAACCTACCAGTACAATCTTGACAAAGATGTTGATGACTGATCGATTTTTAGATCGAAATCAGATTAGATGGTTAGAAAAATACAATGAGGTCGGATAAATTTGTACAATATTTTGCATGTTAAACTCAAATTCAACTTAACCCGCCTCCGAACCCCACTGAACATACCTACAATCCTTTCATATCAAACTCGACTTGAACTCTAAAAATCCGATACGAAATGGTGGCACTAGAAACGTGTTTGGGTTACAAAAGTGCAGCACGTGAACCAATCCTCGGAAGAAGTGGGCGTTTTTTGTTTAATACTACATAATTTTGTCTGAAAAAAATGTTGGAATTGTGGTATCCAATGTAAAGTGATAATAATAGCAATGCCATCATTTTGTTTTTTTAGGTGAAAATAGAAGTTATCATTGGGTCAAACTACTACGCCTCCTAAAAACTCACATACGACCAAGTTTCTGCAAATACTGCACGTGGAAAACGACAAACACCAGCACGTGCCTGACCACTCTTCACTTTTGAGCCCATGCCATGCATGCATCTCCTTGAATTGCACGTCAAATGTGCAGCGGTGCGGAGCTTTCATGGGTCGGGTTGAAAACTCGGTATTTTGTTAAATAAATCGACGTGATTTTGAGTGAGTTGATGCGGCGTGACACAACTAACATGTTTAATACAATATATTTGATTCAAAATAATACGACCAGACAAGATACGTTTAAATAAATGAGTTGATACTTACGCAATGTGATCTCATAATTCTGATCACTTTAATAGACTAGTAAGTAGTAGCAAGACTCGATACTTGAACTCAACGAGAACCGGATTGCTAGGATCCGACCTCACTAAAATTTGTTTATATATTTGAAATTAAGTGTTGTGTTACTTGAGAAAGTGTTTGATTAGCCCTAAGAAAAATGTTGATTATTATTATTTTTTCTCTTTTAAATAGATAAAATAGAACGGTTGAAATAATTACAAAGATGATCTAACGTACACCATCCTTATCTCTCTCCCTTATCTCCTTCGCTAACCACTCCTAGGGTTGCAGAGAGTGCAAACGGTAGCCGCCTCCGGCGGCTTTGCCGCCGGACTTGAGC
>JAYMTH010000545.1:0-20085 GCA_036897465.1 Pelargonium australe
CGAGAGAGGTTTGATCATCATCTCTCTTCTGGGTCTGCTCTTTTTTCAGCCATTCCGGGTTTATTTGCTCCTAACTCCGCCCTACATTGCTTCAATTCTCTGGCTTTTACTTCTACTTTTTTATTTTCATTTTCAAGTTATTTTTCCCAGTAATTTGTTTGCTACGATCGTCGTGCGAGCTAGCGGCATTGTGTTTAACTGGGTTTTGGAGATGAAAAAAAGTTACCTTTTTGTTTTCTGGGTCTGCTCTTTTTTCACTCAGGAAATTGAGTTATTTTCCGTTGAACTTGCTCTTTCTTCTGATGTGCTTGTTATGGGAATCAATGTTAAACTAATTCCAAGTATGTGTAGCTTGTTAGATTTATGATTTGTCTACTTGTTTGAGAAAATTAGGAGCAGGGTCTTATAGAGTTGGTAAATTACTTTATTTCCCTTTTCCATGATCACACTAGAAGACCTAATAACAGGTGTCTAAACTGTAAAGTACATAACAACACATGCAATGTTTTGGTTACTTGATTTAATTTTTCTGGGCTAATTTTAGGTCTTGTGGTGGCTGAGCAAATCTTCATGTCCCGTGGTCACTGATAATCTAATATACATCTCCCTCCACTTGGGAAATTTAGGTTATTAGACTTACACGCTACTATCTTCCAAAGGATTAGCTTCAGTTTGATGCATAAGTCATAGGCATATACCGTATATCTAAGACTCCGTGCTGGTTGGAATTAATTACAATCGTGTTTTCAGTTTTGGCTTCTTATTTTATACAGGAGACAAATTAGCAGTTCTTTAATTTGCTGCACTTGTATACATTCTGGTCAATACCAATGGAATCAAGAGGATCCACAGCTATTGCTGCGAAGAAGACAACCCCTACACCCAAGGCTGTCATATACCAGAAATTTGGTGACAAGGCTTGCTATAAGGTAGAAGAAGTACAAGAGCCAACTCAAAATGGGTGTCCAGGATTGGCCCTCCCACAAAAAGGCCCCTGCCTTTTCCGTTGCACCTTGCAGCTTCCAGATATTTCTGTGGTGTCTGAAACTTTTAAAAAGAAGAAGGACGCCGAGCAGTCTGCTGCAGAGATGGCTATTGAGAAGGTTTGCTTCATCTTCATTTCCTTCTATTATCACCATTATACATTTTGCTTGATTGTCTTTTCCAAGTACCAGCATCTTTTCGCTTCCACATCGGAATAGTCATGTTCATAGCAAAAATTGTGTTAGAATTTCATGCGTTATGTAGTATCTATGTCACTTAAGAAGTTACTTCTTTGTACAATTTCTTGGATTTGATATCATATTTTTCTGTTCATATTAAATAGTAATTACTTGTATGATATCTCGGATTTGTCCTGCTGTAGTGTGATTATACAAACATTTAAGATGACACACTAATACTCGTAAATATGTTTGTCCTTGTGATAATTAATAGTATATATATTTGTTCAATAACACAAACTATCTTCAACCAAGCCAATCGTAGTTCTTTGATAGACAACATATTACCTGTAATGGCGCATCATGTGTTTATTCCAAAAGTTGAAACCCAGCAGTAAAGAATAGAGAGGAGTATCTTTGGCGCTTTTGGATTTGCAAGCATTTTGATGCCATGTTACGGAGTGCAGTTGACAAACCATCTGCTCCAAATACCATGTTAGAATTAGTGCAAACAGTGTTTATGTAATACTTCTTGTGGATGCACATATGGCTCAACGCTTGAACATCTGCCATTTATGACAAGTAAATAATGTTTTTGAATTACTGAGTGCAATTGAAGTAATATTGTGCGTATAATGATCATCTATTTCATAGCTCAGAGTTCTTGGACCTTATAAAAAAAAAAAAAAAAAAATCTTTTGGTATGATGAGTTGATAAATTTGAAAATGATGCTTAAGGGCATGAGTGCCTTGACTCATGTGGACTAGTATATATTGTGAAGGATTAGAATTACTGTTTTGTTTGTAACAAAAACAAATGGGCATTTATAAAGTTGATTTGTATTTGGCTTCAAGATATTCCTCTTGTAACGTGTTATACCGCAACTCATGTCTCTACTCTCTTACTGGGGCAGTATGTAATATCTTTTTATTTTGATTGTATTAGAACATCTTACTTTGCTCCTAAAGGTGCTATTGATTTATATATATTGGAGGCCAATATTTTTTCTTCTTCTCATTTCTGTGAGCTTGAATTGATGAGGGAAAACCTTGTAATGTTTTTCTTCTCATTATTTAATATGTATTGTCAAAATTATTTATATTTATATTTGTATGTTCATTCCTTATGTTGCAGCTAGGCATCCGTCCTCCAACAAGTAACCCTACTGTCCAGGAAGCATGGGATGACTTAATTTCTCGTGTTAGCTATTTATTTTCAAATGAGGTTGGTAGTTTATGCAAACTGTCAATAATTTTCATTCCACTACTTGAGTAATTGATCTTTGTTGTGGTACAATAGTAAGGTTGTTGCCTTGTGACCTTAAGGGCAATTTTCAAGTCGGGGAAGTAGCCTCCTTGCAAAGGCAGGGGTAAGGCTGCATATATAAATGGCCTTCCTCACACAATGGTGGGAAGTCCCGTGCACTTAGCCACCCCTTTATTTATGTGCGTGATAAATACACTTTTCTTTAGCTTATATGGCACCTCAGAGCAGCTGAGAACAAATGGGGTCACCTTTATGGTCATTTTGTCAGCATACCAACATTATTGTAATTTTTATTACTGTTCTATTGAGTCTGACAGTATGCTCGGTGCTATTTGTTTGTAACTTTTAGCTCAATCTAACACTATTTTGCTGTACTGTTGGTGAAGTTCCTGTCCTCACCCCATCCATTAAGTGGCCACTTTAGAGCAGCTTTACAGAGGGAGGGTGATCTTTTTGGTTCAGTTCCTGCTTCCATCATTGCTGTGTGTGATACAAAACTTGGTAATCTATGCAAGTTTATCAATCCTAAGGTGGAGACTAATCCTTATTTGGTTATATCATATATCATGAGGGCTGCTGCAAGATTATCAGAGTCTCTTACTGCTTTGGAGGGGCAGCTGTGGATTCGGAGGCGAAATCAGTATCCTCCCGAGATCATAAAGTCATCAGTTATGGAACAATCCATCTCCCCTGGAAGTATTTGTCTGGATGCTGTACGTGTTCCCTGTTCATTGGAGAGTGCTGTTGAATCGGTGGCTATTAGTATTTCCTCAACTGGATATTACTTGGATGATATTGCTAAGATACTTGGATTAGCGGATGCTTCTAAGGTTCTGGTCACGAGGTAGGTCGAAGTGATTCTACGGTAAAGCTTCCCGTACTCTTTGAAGTTTTATCCTTATGGATATGAATGCCTTTGTGTATTATGTGCGGTACTAATTCATAGTTGTCCTATTAGCAGAACTATTGGTAAAGCTTCCTCTGAAATGAGATTGTACTTTGCTGCTCCGGAGTCTATTCAGTTGGATCTGTCATCAGATCTTCCAGCTGCAAATGAAGCTTTCCATTTCAGACCATCTTTCAATGCAAGGGCTACTTACTTGTCTGGTCAAGATGTCCATGGTGATGCAATTTTGGCCTCTGTTGGATACAGATGGAAATCAAATGACCTTTTCCACGAGGATGTATCCCTACGATCATATTTCAGGTTTGTGCAATATCAAATTGCATATTACACCCTTTACGACCTCTCAACACACACATTTTGACTTAGCTTTTAAACCACAAATTTGGTATTCTTGCTGTGTAGAACATTGCTTGACTCCAGTTTGCCGATTCTTTTGTTGGTGGGTAGTTTGGTACATTAGTTTGTAGATCAATCCTGTAACTTTAAGTCAAGAAAGTGGTGTTTTGTTTTGCACCAAATTTGTGAAGATCCATTTCTTTCTAACTTCCTGGATTTATTGCAGACTATTTATTGGTATTCTAATGAATTGTCATTACCATTTTGTTGGTCATTAGTTTCCACTAATGCCATAAAGTGAACATTATGAAAAAAACTATAAGTGATCTTCTGAGGTGCTTGGAGTCTGATGTAGCTTTCTTGTATTCTGGCCCTTTTTTAGCAAAAGGAGAGGGTGGCAATTAAGGTTTCCATATGCAACTATTATGCCACTGTTATGTTCTATTCCTTCACAGCTCTGGATTATGGGTGCTTCCACGTGACTGTTACTGTAAAGTTCTGCATCTTTATTATAATGTAGTTACATAATTTGCTTCCACAGGTTGCTTATGAATAAGATACCAAGTGGAGTTTATAAGTTGTCTAGAGATACAATACTTGCAGCAGAGTTGCCTTTTGTTTTTATCACGAGGACAAACTGGAGAGGTTTCTCCCCGAGGGAAATCCTGTGTACATTCTGTCGTCAGCACCGGCTTTCTGAACCCGTTTTCACCACTTTAAGCATTCCTCCAAAAGTATTGTCGGAGTCATCAGAATCACGTAAGAAGTTAAAGGTTGGGAATGTGGATGGAGAAGCGACGCAACATGCAAATAATGGTGGTGTTAATGCTGGTGAAAGGGAATCTTTGGAATCAGGAAGCACCTTTAGAAGTGACATAAAAATATTTTCTAGGTGTCAGGATTTGATTGTAGAGTGTTCGCCAAAAGATTCATATAAGAAGCATAATGATTCCATTCAGAGTGCTTCTTTGAAACTTCTGTCATGGTTAGACACATATATTAAGGAATTGGATATGCCTGTCGAGAAGCTGAGATCTTCCGCGGATAGCCTTGACATTCAATTTTATCCCGAAAACTTCTTTAAGGAGTTTTCACTATGTCAATCTATTCATAGGGTTTCCCATGTTCAGAGTCAAAGAGACAGATCACAAAAATCAAGTAGTATGATGCTAGATTCGGTATCAGATCATGGAATTTGTTCTCTAAAAGTCGAAGGTCCAGATTCTGATGTTTTCCCATTTAATGGGTCCTTGTCTTGTATATGCTATTCTGTATCTTTGTTGATAGAAAGTGAACACATGAAAGAACTTCTTGAAAGTTGTGAAGAGTTTGAGTTTGAGATAGGGACTGGTGCTGTTATTCCTAGTATTGAGGCTGTTGTTACGCAGATGTCTGTTGGTCAGTCTGCATTCTTCAGGACAGATTTGCTCCCTGAAGAACTAATCTTAGCTGCTGCAGAAGATTCAGCAAGGGCTCTATCATTGTTATCTTCAAGTAAGTTGCTTTATCTGTTTGTGTAAATGTTACAACAGTGATTTCCATGGAATGATTTTTAAGACAAAGAATTGTCTGAGTGCTTCTTGACTTGAGTTGGTAAAGAAAGATGTTTGTTTTCTGGAAAATAATTATGTATCAGAAAATATCTTGCAAAATTATATGATTATCTCTGATTTTATCTACTTTCAATTTATTTTTTTGGAAATTTCTATTGTCGGCATGTCATGTTCGTTGCATATTTGAATCATCTTGAGTGAGTTTTTAGAATGCACTGTTTGATTTTTTTTTAAATTTTTTAATTTTTGGTTATATGTACTGTTCAATTAGTAAGTCTATTCCATGACTATATTCTCAGAATAATCACAACTGAAGCTAATTCCCTACAACATTGTAAGCTTATCAATTTTGCTCTTTGTAGTTTTCTATATTCATTGAGTCTGTCTGTGGCAACATCATCTAAGAAAATTTGACAAAAGCAACAAGATGAAAAAAAATAAAATAAAAAAATCCCAAATTTTATATATTATTGCACTCTACTTCATATTTCTTGGGATGTTCGACTTTAACAGTCCTTTAGTATACAATTACGAACAACAAGATGCAAAACTTATTTTTGCATTGTTGTGTAATACATTGATCTGTCTTTTTGTAGTTTTCTCAGTTTAGGCAATTGATTTTAAGACCTTCATGTGCTCTTGCAGAAGCCTGCTGCCTGGAGTATTCTATAACTTTGTTGCAAGTAACGGAACCACTGGAGGATAGAATGGAGCAAGCTCTTTTCAGTCCTCCACTCTCTAAGCAACGGGTGGAATATGCAGTGCAACACATCAAAGAATCTTGTGCTACTAGTTTGGTAAACAACAAACATTATCCTCTTATGGTTTCCAGTAGTCTTCATTAGAGAGAGATCAAGTATCATATTTCTTTTTATTGCAGGTTGACTTTGGGTGTGGCTCCGGGAGTTTGTTGAATTCCTTGTTAAATTATCCCACTTCTCTCGAAGAAATTGCTGGTGTTGATATCTCACAGAAGAGTCTTGCCCGTGCGGCAAAGGTCTAGACATTTTATATGAAATATTATTTTGACTATCTACTGTTGTTGTTTTATATTTGACCTGATTGCTTGCCTCTAAGCATGATCTTGCTTTTTGTTACTTCAGGTACTTCATTCAAAACTGAGCATTAATTCAGACGGCATCAAATCCTTAATTCTGTATGACGGATCCATTACAGATTTTGATCCTCGACTGTGTGGTTTTGATATTGGCACTTGTTTAGAGGTATTTTGTTCACCTTTTCAACCTTGAGGTCATGTGTACTTTGAAAGATGGGTTTTAACTGGAATTATTCAATTTTTCTAAAAATAAAAAATTAAGAAACCCGTAAAAGCATATAAATATATTAAATGAAAAAATTTCCAGATATTTTGCTTATCATGCATCAGTCATTTGATCAGAAGAAAAATAAAACAATAATTTGGCCAGCCACATTAGCAAATTTCTAACTTCGTGGTCGCACGTATTAGCATTCTTGTTTGGATTATCTTTCTGTCACAAATCTCTATTTCTTATCCGACATTTCTTGAAAATGATAGGTAATTGAGCACATGGAGGAAGATCAGGCAAGCCTGTTTGGTGATGTGGTGCTGACGTATTTCTGTCCAAGGATTCTGATAGTTTCCACCCCAAACTATGAGTACAATGTGATACTCCAAAAATCCAGCATATCCTCTCAAGAAGAAGACCCAGACGAGAAAACCCAGTCACAAGCTTGTAAATTTCGTAACCATGACCACAAGTTCGAGTGGACAAG
Source organism: Pelargonium australe (assembly GCA_036897465.1). Lineage (NCBI taxonomy): Eukaryota > Viridiplantae > Streptophyta > Magnoliopsida > Geraniales > Geraniaceae > Pelargonium > Pelargonium australe. The sequence goes on from JAYMTH010000545.1 coordinate 6,982, forward strand.
AGCTCAGTTCGAAAAGTGGGCATCTGATTTAGCTGCAAAGCACAATTACAGCGTCGAATACAGTGGAGTTGGGGGATCTGGTGACGTGGAACCTGGGTTTGCATCTCAGATTGCAGTCTTTAAAAGACTCCAGGATGATTATATTCCGACAGACACAGATTCAGCAACCCGTTACAGAGTTATATGGCAGTGGGGTGGTCGTGATGCATCAGGTTCTGGTCCAGCAGAGCAATAGAGGTTTTCTTCAAGCAACTAGGTTTTGATATTCATCAGTTACAACTAATTGCAGTAGCTTTTCTCCGGGACGATAACATGTCATGATATGTAAATTTAGGTTTCTAGATGATTATATCCGCGTTTCAAAACCTGTTTTATCCATTGCTGGCGTTGGACTTGTTCGGTAATGGTTCGTGTTTGGAATTGAAATGGATTTGACATTGGTGCTTGCTAGTTTATTATCATTTATTCAAGGTAAATTGTGAGACGGACAAATTATACGGAACTATTATCATACATTACAACCATAGTATAAGTTTGATGAAAATAAGGAAGTTGGTGTGAACTCTTATTTATTTATACTGGTTAGCATCAACTATCAGGTTAGGTTTAATGTACAACTTTATTTTCAATTGGCCATAGCTATATTATATTTGCTCCAAATAAACAGTACAGCATCTTGGTTGTGAGCTTGTAGGGTATTTTCACACTAAAACTCATCCGCGCCAGCGTAAAAATGGCGGAAAACGCAGGAAAAATCCTTGTTTTCATGACCATCCTTGCAGAGCTCTCTATATCTGCAGAAGATAATAACCTCATCAGTATATGTATACATCCATTATAATATACAACCTCCTACTGGAAAATGGCAAATAGTCTACAAATAGCAAAACCATAGAGTAGAAGAGCAACAATATTTGAAAAGCATTGGAGTTGAGTAGTTAATTGGGCTGGAGGCTAGTTAAAGAGAGACCAATAGTGAAATAATTGAAGCCAAACCTATATATCTGTGATTTATAAAGCAAAATGACATAATTTGGACTCCATAATTTATTAACTCTATTCACCTTAAAATAGCAAAATAGAACAGAAGGTATCTTTAACCCCAATAAGAAACAGTTACTTATCAACAACTCCATCCACATACATATGGATCAGCACACTCTGTTTTAATGTCAAACACTGTTTTTTTTTCACTCACCTCTCGCATGGACTTAAATTTTGATATGTAGACTAAAATAGTCAGGTGGGTGCAACTACAATCATAATCATTCCCTCCAATTCAACTATGCATCCCAGTAATATAGCAAATATCATTACATCGAGCTTCAGATATTGTACACAAAAGGCAAGGAAGCTTACATCTCTTGTGCTTGAGATGTCAAAGGGCTTTTAAGACCAATCTCTTTGGCTGATTCTGCAGCAAGGTTTAAGTCTTTAGCCTGCAGAAAAGATTCCATCATTCTCGTGTTCATGTGCAAGTAAACCAATAACATTATTAGCAAAAGATAAATATAATATCTAAGAAGCAAACAGCAGTAACCACTTACAAAAACTACTAGCTACTTACCATAAGCTTAGACGCAAATCCGCCATCATAGTTCCTGGAAGCAGGTACCCCTTCCATCACTCCAGGTACTGGATTATAACTATCACTGCCATGTATTTCATGACATCAGTATTAAATGATATCAATTAAAGATTGTCTTTTATATCCAACTCCACCTCAGACTTAGTAGTTTATGGGTTAGAGGGCCCAGCACACTACTGTGTAGATATGAGTAATATATGCCTTTACCAGGTTAGGTAGTAAGAAAGTATTTAATACCTAGTCCAACAGCGAGCACTTGAAGAATTGAATACTTTTGTTAGAGTACTAGCAGCAATCCCCAGAGACTGACCAAGAGCAAGGGCTTCTGAGACACCGAGCATACTCACAGCCAGAGCCAAATTATTGCATATCTTTGCTGCCTAAATGAATAAATAAAAAATGCTTACATGATCATCAAGCAATTCTTACAGAACAAAGCTAAGCACAAAAATCCGCATTATCTGGAATGAAGCAGCAAATTTCTATGCCTATAAATAAAAACCCAACATACAATAATTTGGCATAACGCATTAAAGCGGGGGGAAACAAACCATAAAAGGATACTAAGTTAGAATGAACCAGCAAATTTCTAAACAGAAAAACTCAAGTAGATGTGGTACACAAGTGTATGATATAAATTGTATGTACCAACTTATCATCATACATTATTTAGATTACAGGAGGCTCCTGAATTCATATGCTGTCAGCGTTCATCTTGACATACATGATTCAACCTTTTGACATATTATCATGCACTGTGGTTTCAAGAATGTATTTAACGTTGACATACAATCTATATGATGTTCTCATCCATATTTTATATTTCAACTTTGAATTTTAACAGCAAGGGAGACAAACTGGCGCATGCAAAATACTAGTGTCAAAGCCAAATATAGTTTTCTTAGTTCTTTCAGTAGATAAATTTGGCTGCTGTGCAGAGACATACAAAGTAATTATCATTTTCAAAATACAAATATACAAACTACTTTGGATGTGTATGCTAGCAATTTACCCAATCTTTTATTTAATACTTACCAAATAATTTAGAGAAGAAATAGTATGAACAACAATAATATGCTTATAGTCTGATTGAGAACTTACCGAGCCATTTCCTGAACCACCACAATAAATTGTGCTTTTGCCCATTGAGAGGAGTAAGGGTCTTGCAGCCAAATAAGCTTCCTCGGTACCACCAACCTGGAGACATTTCATCTCTTGTTCAAGTTTATCCTGACAGGTCAAAGTCTTTGGTTGTATCGACCTAACACAACCTTTTGTTTTGCAAAGGCTTCAGTATAATGACCCATTGCAAATTAGACCAGCTGATGTGGTTAGCAGTTTCAAACAATTCCTTAAAAAAATTGCGTGGTCAGCACGCTTATTGAGGGCTGATGCCTAGCAGACGAGCAAGTTAATTTAGAACAAGTTTGGACCTAACTTATCTTTGGGCAAGTCAAATAAAGGCCAAACAATTAAGAATTGGTTCAAGTAACAAGCTACTTTCATGGGCAAAACTATTATATGCCAAGGGTAGATTTGACTTTAGATTTTATTTTTCTTTGATAGTTATTTGAAAGTAGGATGATTCATCTGTACTATTTTAAGTTTTTGATAACGCTAGAAAAGATCTCTAAGTAACCAGATGCCAACGATAAAAATCTACATCCAGATATCAGTTTCTGTACAAGAGTGTTGTTTCAAAAGTAAAATGACTACAACCCAAACTTCATGTTGAAGCAGTGATTAAATCATTATCTCATAAATGAAGCAAACTAGTATTCAAACCTAAAGGAATTATCCGAAAAGAGTTTTACAAAGCTAATGCATATCATTTATGTTTAAAAGGGAAAGGAAAACAAATGATACAAGTTCATGAATTTTAGAGATCATACCATGAAAGTGAGTGTTCCAGCTTCGGCAGCCAGAACACCTCCAGATACAGGAGCATCCAACATGGCAGGGCTCTCCCAATGATCTATGCATGATATAATCAAGTATTCCAGTAACTTAAAAAAATATATCAAATCTGAATTGCTGTACATAAAAAAAATTGATGATGGGATAACAGCTTAAAGAGTAATCAGCCTCTACTGACTACTGTATTATATAACAAAACAGTATGTCAATAACACAATGTAGTCACTATGAGCCTATGACAATGACAGAGTATTAAGTTAATGATTCTTAGCAAACAACTCGGGTATTAATTTTTATTTTCATAACAAGCATGTTGAAGCAGTGCACACAAATTTGTGGTTCATACCTTTATCTGCTAAATTATACCTTTCTTTTCTTTTAATATACAGTTAGATACATCAACAGAAAGCTTTCTTGATGTCTGGGGATCAATTGTAGATGAATCTATAAATAACCGCGGTCTTAGCAGATTCCCACCATGAAGCAAACCATTTGCTCCATTGTAAACATCAATTACCTATATACATCAGATCAGTATGTTCATCACGATCACCACTGAACTAATGAAAACATTAACCTAAGAAACATTTGACATGGCTATATAAAATAAAATATAAATTTTTTTGTTGACATATTTTCACTTGTAAGTATGAAATCAATAATCCAGCCAGAATTTGTTGTTATCCAACTATAATTTAAACTGGTAGCCATAAGACACCACATTATTGAATTGTCATGAAAACATGCTAATAATGGGCCACATTCATTTGAAGGCAAATAATCCATTGAAAGCACAAACTCACATGAGAAGGCGAAGGCAGCATTGTTATTATAACATCACTTATTTCTGCAACTTCATGAGGTGTTCCTTTCGTGATGATTCCCATGTCAAAGAACTTCTCCCTCACACTACAGTTTCTGAAAGAAACCAAAAAGCTTCAGCATTTCACTTTGATTAATATGACCATTAGCCAAAATATATTACCATTTGATTTTTGCACTCAGTCTAGCATCTCTATATTTCCAATAAGAAAATCGATATGGATTTCAAAGAAAACTTATTGACTATCAGGAAGCTAAATAATTGAACAAATTAGATTGCTAGTATTGAAAAGAAAGAAACTTATAGGTATTACATATCACTGACTGCTACTCTATATCCAGCTTTAATTAGATTGTTTGCCATTCTGGATCCCATGTTTCCCAATCCGACAAATCCAACAGTCTGCGATCCATTTGAAAAACAAACGAATAGTTAATTCATATGTTTGTGAAAAACAAATACACATAAGAAAAAAATGCAATGATGTTCCAGCTTCAGCGAGTTTATATATTTATTCTGATGCCCATCCGTTTCTCGTATATCAAAATATAAAGGGCTATGCTAACTCAATTGTACAGTTTCTGATGCTCAAATGTCTGGAAGAAGAAACATCAATGGTGAGGGCTGGTAATGAGTGCCTCACTCTCTCCAGCTCCATAAGGTGGCAAGAAATTAGGGTTTCGGAGGTGAAAATGAATCCCCCAGCCCAATCCCTACTACTACGACAGAACATTTGAAATTAAATTCAAGTTTCTCATGCTACAAACAAGAAACGAGCATAGCAGAGCTTAATTATGTTAATTTAGGTGTCAAATCAATGGGTATATGCAACAGAGAAGTTGAGTCTGTGACAGTCAACGAAAACAATAAATAAATAAAATTTTCACCTCAATTTGGGATAAAGATGACGATGAATAGAACCAACGTCTAAGAGAGGATTGAAGAGAAGAAGAAGAAGAAGAAGACATGGTTAAGAAGTTGAAATTGGAAAGAGGAAGTAATGATCTAGCTCTGCTGATCGCCATTGAAGATTAGCTTGGTTGAGCTGCCAAGTAACTAAAAGCTAGAGCTTTTATGGAGATTCCGCATACACACCACTGTACCTACTTCACTATTTTTTTTTTCTTTTTTAACTATTTGATCTCAATATTAGTTTTATACTCTAACACGCGCTCTCAGGTGCACAAATGTACTCTAGTCATCTAGTCACCGATGCATTGATTCCATGTAAAAAATCATCTGAACTAAAATTCTAAACTATTAATTAAAAGTCCGATATTAGTTTTATACTCAAACACCCTTTGTTGCATACTTTGTCCAAAAACAACTATTTTTTTATAAGCAACATGACAACAGTAAAGTGTTTCTCACACCCTAGTGAGAACGTCACCTTATTAGTTGTTAGCTTTCTCTTTAAATCCATAAATCTCACCTCATACCGTCGACAAAGAGGCTCGAACCTGAGGTCTCAAAGGACATCCAAAGCGCAACAACAGTTTGGTTCAACATACCTCGGTAGAAACAACTATTTACACCTACAATCTTCTTCATCATCTCTACAAGTATTTGAGCTTTTCAATCATTATATATTGCAAGATAAGCTTATATCAGACATAAAAGCATCATTACATACATTCATGCTTCAAGAAGCACAAATTGGTCACCATTACAAACAACTCAAGAAACTTGAAAAACAATGAGCAACTTTCCATTCTACTTACTAAACATCTTTACAACAATGGTTAAACACAACTATCTGACTACACTTGCTAGACAAAATAAAGGGAGGCCAATGAGACATTAAACTCCCAAGTCCCAACAGCATAAATGGTTAAAAATCTCCACAAATGTAAGTTTCAACAGCTTATATTGATGAAAGATCTTCATATATAGTCTTGATACCTGGCCTCTCAGAAACCGACACTACACATCGTAGAGCTATTGCCTGAACCTCCTTCATTCCCTTGTGTGCTGCGGGCATCTCCATTTCCGGGACCAATGCAGGGTCTAAGCATTCTGAGCCTTTACCCTCTGCAACCTTCACCCGAACCCACTCTGTCAAATCAACTCCTCCATCTTCACCAGAAATCACATCACCAGCACACCTACCACTCAAGAGTTCCAACAATATCACCCCAAAGGCGTATACATCTGACTTGAAGGAGGGCAGCGGTTTCTTCGATGATGCCAACTCGGGTGCACGATAACCAAAGACTCCAGCGTCAAGAATTTGCTCCATGGTGCCGGCTTGGGTCATCAAACGGTGGAGACAGTAATCAGCAACACGTGCATTCAGGTCAGGTCCATCTAACAGAATGTTTGTGGCTTTAAGGTTGCCATGAGGAACAGCACGGTCAAAATGGAGATAGTTCAGGCCACGTGCGACATCTACTGCTATTTTGAGCCTTTGGGACCAAGATAATGGCGGCCCTTTTCTTCCTGGTCGATCTGAAAATACAAGTTCACCAAAACTGAGAAGTAAAATCACCCAAATACTTGGACATGCATATATTAGAACTAGACCATTGAAAGCAAGAGAGAAAAGGGTATAGGGGAAATATGTAAGTAGGACATATTAGGGGACTCTGTCCTTAAAATATGATGACATAAATGTCATGGTAGCAGCCCAAAGCATATATGCCAAATAAACGCCGAGTTTCGAGACAAAGGAAAAACACAAGAATAAGAGATAGTGAAGTATGATATAGATGTATTCTAAATCAAATAAACCAGTTTAAATTGGGAGGGGTTAGTTTCATGCACAAGCTTCTTATATAAAATTGGATCCATGCAACTGCCGCATAAGATGATGGATTGACAACTTGATACCTTGATTGTCCAACTAGACAGTACAATTAAATACTCAAATGATGCCTCACAAGATATGGTTCTAATGCATATACAAATTTGCATGATAATAAACAGATCAGTAACCTGAATAAATCAGCACAAATGGTTTTATAGAAAAAAAATATGGGGTTATGTGCATAAAGTTTACTCGGCAGAAACAATATAACTTTAGCTAATGAATTTAAAATGAACCACATGAGAATATTTGTCAGCTTATGCTGACTATCAAACAGAAACCTAGTAACATATGAAACAAACAAGCAAAAACTAATCTATATGCTCAGTATCGTTTTTGAGTTATCCCATTAGCATCATGTTCAAAAAGAAGAAGATATCTTGTGTGTATTCAAATAAAAGGACAAACCATAAGAGCTAACTTGAAATAAGATGAAGGCAACAAGTTGCGTACCATAGAGAAAGCTGGCAAGACTTCCAGGCGAAATATAATCAGAAAGAATCAACTTCTCATGCTGAGTAGGACCCCAATAGTATCCTTTCAACCCCACCACATTTGGATGTCTGATGTTAGTAAACTTTTTAGCCTCTTTACCAAATTCCTTTCTTTGCTTTGCCACCCCTTCTCTCAACCATTTTACGGTCAAGAACAACCCATTATCCAGTGTTGCCCTGTAAGAAGTCCCATGGCTGCTCCTCCCCAACACTTCAGCTGGGGCCCTTGACAGCTCCTCAGGGGTCAACGTGATCGTATCATCAAGAAAATGAAGTTCACCAACCAAACGATCAGGTGATCTAACATCCAGTCTTGCAAAGTTTTCAGCAACGAATGAATCCCCAGATTCTGGAGACCAAGAGAAATGGCTGTTTTTTGATGGGGAAAAGCCAGTTAAAGCTGCTATTTTCTCATCAGGGCTGATCATCCCAGATGATCCTTTATGAGAAGTAATCATAGCACCACCACTGTCTATTCCATTTATGACAGAGGGGTTAGGTGGGTTATGCATGCGGATGGTCTTATTTGTTATGTGTTCTGGCGTAGACCTCCTTGATTTTCTGATGTAAAGTATGAAGAGAACAAGTAGGATAAGCATGACCAAAGCAACCACACATGCCACTATTACTAGCACTTTCACAATGGTTCTGATATGTTTCCTTTTGGTATTTTCTGCTGAATGATTGTCTGATCCAGGAGGACCATTTGGAAACTGCAATCCTGAATTTCCAGGGTAGAAAGAAGAACTGGAGAACTTCCTCAGATTTACTGGGACAACCCCAGAAAGATCATTGTAGGAAACATTGAGATTTTGAAGGCCACTGGGAAAGTTGTTTGGCAAAGGACCAGTAAAATGATTCTGAGATATATCTAATGACTTTAGCAAGCTCATGGCAGAAATGGAAGTAGGCAGAGAACCAGAAAAATTGTTCCCTGCAATATTGAGCACTTGCAGCCCAGTCAACGAGTCAAATTGATCAGGAAAATAGCCATTAAGGTGGTTGTCAGAAAGATCAAGAACCTGAAGATTAGCTTGACTAGAGGGTAGGGACAAATTTAGAGCACCTGTGAACATATTGTTTTTGAGGTGGAGTTCTTGTAGTGTGGGCATTGTTAGAATATCGGGCAGAAGAGGTCCATCAAATTTATTGGAACTAAGATCAAGGACTGTGAGCTTTGGATACTGGGTAATGACTCTTGGAAGAGAGCTAGTAAGTGAATTATGGGACAGGTTTAGATGATTTAAACGCAAAAACTGTGGGGTTACCTCAGGAATGAACCCTGTCAAATGGTTTTGGCTGAGATCAAGGAACTGAACATTCCCCCATTTTGCCATTCTCGTTAAATTTCCTTCGAACTGGTTATTAGATAGATCAAGTACAGCACAGCTTCCAGTCAGCAAAGGAAGTTCACCAGTGAGCCCATTTGAGGAAAGATTAAGGATATGCAAGTTTGTTGATGTGATCCCACTTATTGAACCTGAATGAATAATAGACTGTCAGTGCAGAATAAAACCCCATAACACACTATAAGTAGCCACTATATCCAGCAGATAATTGAATAAAAGTTCAAAAAAAGATCCTCACAAAGCATAGTATGTGCAAGATAATTAGTCTAGTAAGATGTACCTGAGAGATTGTTGGCACTCAAATCTAGCTCACTTAGAACCAAAGAATCTCCTTTCAAAAGGTCATTCGGAATAGATCCTGAAAATCTGTTGTTGCTGAGTTTGAGGACCTGGAGGTCATAAATAAAATTGAATCCAGGCAATTCACCCGAAAGCTGATTGTAGCTCATATCCAACACCTTCAAGTTGTCAAAAATCTGGAGCTCACCTCCACTCACCAGTGATCCAGTTAGCTGATTGTGGCTAAGATTTAAATACTTGATACTTGGAGAAATGCCCGGTAAGAACTTCTGCTGCTGAGAACTAGAACTCACAAGCATATTTCCACTAAAATCAACATAACTGGCATTTGTCATAAGCAAGAATTCACCATCTAGGTGACCATCAAGCATATTGCCATGCAAGTCAAGCACCTCAAGACTTGAAATAAAGTCAAACCCTTTTGGGATACTCTTGGTGAAGCCATTAAGAGATAGATTGAGATACACCAGGTTATTCAGCTTTGTCAACGAAATCAGCAGCGGCCCAGACAAGGAGTTGCGGCTTAAGTCCAAGGACCGGATTGAGGCAAGCCCAGAAATTGAGTCTGGGATTGAACCAGAGAAGTTGTTGCCAGCCAAGGAGAGGTTCTGCAGACCCTCTAATCTACCAATGCCGGGTGGTAAAGACGAAGAAAATAGATTATTGGACACATCAAGAAACTCAAGGCTTTTGAAGCTAGCTATGTTGTCTGGAATCTTGCCTGTTATAGAATTGTTGGACATGGAAAGTTTCACAAGCACAGTGAGGTTTGAAAATACACTCAAATCAACATCAGCTGAAAGACCCAAGTTATCAAGGACGATGCCGGCGACATTACCACCATTACAAAAAATCCCATTCCAAGTGGAAGGACAGCCATTGAAGTCAATGGACTCCTCATTCCAAGAATTGAGAACATAACCAGTAGGGTCATGCTTAATACCCTTCTTGAATTCAAGCAGTGCCAAAATGTCCTGTGAAGGAAGCTGCCCCATTGCAGAAACATACAGCATGGACACAATTACAAACCCAAACAGCTTCATGTTGATAATGATGACACAGGTGATTCTTCACAACTTCACAATGCAAAGCTAAATGTACAAAACCACAAGACTGCTCAACTAAATTTCAGACCAACAACCCTTCCACCATTATCACCAGTTAAGACCTTTACAACATGAGACAAACCCAGAATCCACCCAGAAATGGAGATTTATAGCTCATGAAGCAGCAAATTCAAGAAGAAAAAACCCAGTAAAACCAAAACGGACCCACAACTGTTTCTTCACACAAATGAACAATCACACCCTAATAGAATAACTTTTTAATGGAAAAAAAAATAGAAATTGCACACTGAGCAAAATCTTCAGATGTGTTCTTTAACTCAAGCATTCAGCACCCTGACCTCCCAGTGAATTCTCGAAGCAATAAATCTTTGGATACCAAAGATCTTCACAAAACTGGTCAGGAAGGTTCCTACTGCTTCCAACAAAGAACCAGCTTTAACTACAGAGGCTGAGCCAGAGCATTAAATAGCTGATAAGACCCAAACAAATTGAGTCGCTTTCGGAGATCGAACAGTGTAAAAATGCAGCATTTTCTTACAAAAACCCATCAATGCGAACAATGTAGGCTCAGTAAAAAAAAAAAAAAAAAACACCCACTGAAAAAGATTCGACCTTTTAAGGCATCAAAACCTCGAGAGAAATACTACAGCAAACCCATGAAGAAACAAGAAATGGGTCTTCAAATCAATAACCAGAATCAATTAATGCAAAGAAATCCATTATTCTTTAAGCTAATGAAACTGAAAACCCTAACAACATAGCATAGCTAGGACTTGGGAGCTGCTGCTTGAAGGCCAAATATAGCTAAAAACCTAACCTTTTTTTCCATAGAAAGTGACAACAAAAGCTTAAAAGGAAATGCCTCTCTATCTCTTTCTCTCAGTCTCAGGGCATGTGAATAAGTAAATAAAGAATGTACCCTCCAAAAATCTTCAAAACAAAAACAAATCCAAATTCTAATTCATTCCAGCTTTTAATGCCAGGAAAGTGGCAAAAAGATGCGGCCTTTTTTTGGTACAATTGTTTAGGTTAAATTGGCGCCAAAAAGATGCAGAATTAGTTTTTAGTGCTTGTTTTTCTAGTGGACTTGAAAGATTTTATCAAATCCAGTTTCTTGCTGTTTGGGGAGTGAGGTCAATGCCACGTAGGATGGGGGGTCCAGCAGTGCAAAGAGAGGTGAGGGTAGTTGGAGGTGTAATGGGAAGTGGGGCCCACTAATGGATTCATGGGATGACACGTGGCAGGTAGGCCCACAAATGTACAATACACCCTTTTTTATTGACAGTTATTTGTTTGGTAGTGGTAGTAGTAGACTTGCAGTTGCTTGCATTTGGATCATGAAGATTGAAAAGGACAGGTGATGTAAGAAACAGATAGACAATGCCCCCACAGCCTACCCCAAAACTAGTGTCCACAATTGAAATGTGGATTTTTCTACACCTCTAGCACATGTTAAAAATAAGATAAAAGACTCGTTTCGATCCTTAATTCAGTCTATGATCTCTTTTTTAACCATTTAACCTCTTTTAATAAAATCATGTGGTTTGAAAACAGGTTCGTACTTTTACAATCATTTCATCATATTCAGAATATTCATCATTTGAGGTTTGGTCACAAAATTAAAAATTTATCACATCTCTTTCACATGTGTGTTGAGTGGGGATCGAACTCGAGAGTTTTTCTCACTCACGCAGCCCCAGCGCACCAACTGCACCACACCCAATGGGTATCCACCTAACCTTTCGTGTTTCGATCCAATTTAGTTATCGATTCTTTTTAACGTAAAATAATTCATGAACTTTTAAATATTTACCTAATCTGATCCATAAACATTTGATATAAGCTTTAAGGCAAAAACTATTTTGCGTTAGTATTTGAAAATTTAGGAATCATTTTGGGTCAATATTTGAAAATAAAAAAATCATTTTGAATCAAATAAAAGTTCAAGAACCAAATTAGGTCAAAACATGAAAGTTCAAGGTCTATTTTGAGTAATAAAAAAAATTAGGGATTATATTATATCAAGACACGAAAATTCAAGGGCAAAATTGGGTCTTTCACCAAAAATCACAATAGACAATCTAATTTTTTTACCTTGAACTAGCAACTTTTTATTATTATTATTATTTTTGGAGTTGAGCTACACAACAGGTAGCTCTCCTCTATAACCCACCCCATACCGCATGCAGGGAGGCTCGAACCTGAGACCTCAATGGGAATCCGAAGCATTAAACCGCTTGGGCCAACCTGCTTTGGTAACTAGCAACTTTCATTTAATTAGGAAACGGAAATTACAAACCATGAAAAGAAAAAACCAACCTACCAAAAAATACAAAATAAACTAAACAAAACATGGTAATAATCATCATATCCTAACCATGGAAGAATCCATGATCTCCAATAGAGGATTTTGCCGAACCATGTCTCCAACTAAGATTTTCATGGCGAAACACTGGGTGTTACCCAGTTCGCAAACCGAAGTTAGTCCAACACAGAGGAAACAGTGACCCCAGCCTGTCTTACATGCCAAACGAAGCAGACTTAATTGAATCAGACCGTACCACTAGAGACAACCCCGCAACCTAATTCTACGCGAAAACCGCCCACCACTGTCAGGACATTAGGCGAGAAGTTACCCTAATCACCGAGCCCAACAACACCTTTCACCAAATCAACTCCCATTGGTCTCGGCTAACCCGTGACCTAATCCTATCACAGGAGTCACCGCAAACTCACCCCAGACTTAATTATGCCATAGCT
>JAYMTH010000546.1:0-20077 GCA_036897465.1 Pelargonium australe
GCTAGGAATCACCGAGACGCTCTGGTGCACCATAAGAGGGACCGTCTCCCCTCTAATTGACGCTTTCCTCATTTCTTCAAATTTCACCTCTTTTCATGGTAGTTTTCGTTTTTGTTTCTTGGGCGACCGGCCATATCTCATGTTTGAGTTAGGTCCGAGTCTTTTTCTTTGTACTTTTATTTCACGCTTTCGGGCGCATTTAATAAAAGTTACCGCTTGCTTAAAAAAAAGAAAAAAAGAGAGCACAAATTACCCTTTTCCAGGCTTTGATTTCCCAGAAGGTGAGTGCCAGAAGCTGACCCAGTTCATGGAAGATGCTGCAAATGGCATGACAACCAGTGAAAGGTTCTTGGGCTGCATGGCAGGATCATCTGGCATGGTCTTGATCAAGACATCAAGAGACATTGAGGACAAGTACATTGACCATCTCTCTGTTTTGGCAGGGAAGGAGGTGGTTCCTGTTGGGCCTCTTGTTCAAGATCATCCCATGAAGAATACAGACCATGTTGAAGCTGAGATCATGGAGTGGCTCAGCAAAAAGGAGCCTTCTTCAACTGTGTTTGTCTCCTTTGGGAGTGAGTACTTCCCTCCCAAGGCGGAGATCGAAGAGATAGCTCTTGGGCTAGAGCTCAGTGAGGTCAATTTCATTTGGGTTGTGAGGTTTCATGGTGAAGAGAGAATCAAGATTCATGAGGCCTTGCCAAAAGGGTTCTTGGAGAGGGTTGGGAAGAGAGGGGTTGTAGTGGAGAATTGGGCCATGAGAGTATTGGAGGATTTGTGAGTCACTGTGGTTGGAGTTCAGCTCTAGAGGGGATGATATTTGGTGTGCCAATCATAGCCATGGCTATGCAACTTGACCAGCCCTTGAATGCCAAGTTGGTGGTGGACATTGGTGTTGGTGTGGAGGTCCAGAGACAGAATATTGATGAGAAGCTTGAGAGGGAAGAGGTGGCTAGGGTTATCAGGGAAGTGGTGGTCCAAGAACAAGGAGAGGTTGTAAGAAGGAAAGCTAAGGAGTTGAAGGACAAAATGAAAAGGAAAGGAGATGGAGAGATTGATGCAGTGGTTCAAAAGCTGATCCAACTGGTTGCAGAATCAAATCAATGTTAATTTTTTGCTCCATAATGGGATACAAGTAAGAACCTGAGTTTCCACTTATTATAAAAGGTCAAACATTGTTAGTAGAGTTTCATTTTCACTGTATTGGGAACGAAACGGTGAAATATTCCAAAAATTTTGGATGAACTTAGTAGAAAGTAAACGAAATAGAGCACAACAAGTAACCAATGTATGCAAATCTGGTCACTAATCAACAACACATATAAAAGCATGCAATCCAAGGAACACAAGCAATTTTTACGTGAAAAACCCAAAGCGGGAAAAACCACGGTACCGTAGTCCACCCCAAAATCTCCACTATCAACAATAATGAGAATACACAATGTTCTCTCTAGATATAACTAGAGGCATACACAATCATCAAGTAATATGGAAATAAGAACAAACTAGGAGATAAAGAAATATCACCCAAAAAAGAGCTCTCTGCCCAATGCTCCGTTCGCACACTTGCAGACCTCCGATCGAAAATTTCTCCGTGAAAACGTAGGTATCGACGAGGTGAAAAAGCTGCTTAAATATCAGAGCAATCCAACGGTCGGATCTCCGTGGATGACCGTTTCAAGGTGGCTGGTTCAAGTTGGAAATTTCCAACAAAACCCTCTCTCTCTTTTCTGTTTTACTCACACTCTAATATCCAGCAGCCAAAAGACAAGGATAATAACATTCCTAATTTATCATTTGGCTTCATGGGCTTGGGCCTCCCAAAATAATTAAATAAGAAAGGACACAACCCAACACACTGTTATTTGTAACTAATACATTTCATATTTATCGTTTGATTTCATTACCCAATTCATGCACTACCACTCACACGTGAGTCTTTAATCTTTCTTTTATCGGTGGGCTCAACACTCCCCTCATATGCAAATATTTTTCTTCCACAGTCTTACATAAATGTTCATCTACAAGCAAGACGAAGACCACGTGAAGAGACAACGTCTAATACAATGTAAGGAACCGGCTTAACTAAAAATTTAATCTGAAGATCGAAAGCCCAATGCAACTTTTATACTCTCAACACATATCATATATGGACATGCATGTGCTCATAAGTTTCATCCTAGGAAATAAAGAAGTACTATAATGTGTTGAATGTCATTAACAAGCTGACAAATATCACATATGAACACAAAGAAATTAATTACAAACCTGTTTAGAGTCTTTTATCCTAAATCAAATCAGACAACATGCCATGAAAAATCAACCATGAAGTTACAGAGACAAGCCATAAAATGTAAAAAAAATATATCAAGAAAATGGTTTTCTAATTACAGCACACAAAATCCAAACTGGTTATTGTTGTCAGCACCACATGATCTCACTGTAGGGTCACAATATTTTTGCTCAATTCCTCCAGTTTCTTCATCCTCTGTCTCTCACTTTCACCAACCAGCTGCTCATGCATTAGTAGAAAATGGTGTTACAATTTTGAAATGTCCACAAACAATATGATGAAGTGGATCATATATTAGCTTTCTTTTATATATAACAAACAAATTAATTTACCTCCATTAATTTGGCAAGTAGTTGAGCTTTTTCTTTGTTCTTCTCATTAAAAGCTTCAAGTGCTTCTTTGTATTCCTTCTCCTGTGGACAAAAAAAGAAAAAAAAAAAAGAATGTATAATCTTGAAAAAGAAGTCAAAACATAAATTGTATGTCCCAATGACGATAAAAATGATGAGTCAATAGATAAGTTTCATAAGCTATCAGCTGGAGCGATGCAACTATTACATGAAAATGTGAAGTACTATATATAATCTATTTGTTGTAATGAAAATTGAGAGTCAACAAAGGAAATGAGAGGATCATTTCACTATCTTTTTCACATAAACAACCTGATGAAGCAATATACAGAATTGTAAACAATTTGATTTCCATGACATAAACATTAAGGAACAAAGCTATAAAAGCCTACCTTCTTCTGGCAGCTCTGTCCCAATGGCTTCAGCTCCCGGTTAACTGAGTCGACCTTCTTACGCACAAACGAAACTTCTTTCCTCATCGGATCTGTAAGAGATTCGAGCTCCTGATATATAATTTTTCAGTTTTCGAGAGACAAGAAGACATAAACATGAGCTAGTTTGTCAAAAGTTACAAGGAAAGACAAGAAAAGAATTGAAAAACCAACTTGTTATGAGCAAATCAAACATGTCACATTTGATCTTCTTTATGTAACAACAAAAACATGACATGGGACATTTTCTATGATCAACTTACTTCTCGAATATCAGCTAAGCGTTTAGTCGCTTCTTCGACGCGTTTAAGCTGAGCCTGAACCTTCTCTTTTACCTCCATTTTCTTCTTTTCAATTTCCTCTTCCCTGGCCCTGAAAGCAACCAAGGCAGATCTTGACATGTCCTCTTCTTTGTCATCCCTCATCGGGCTCTCAGCAACGATCCCCGATTGCTTAACTCGCTGGATCTGCAGCTGTTGTTGCTCCAAAATCTGCTTCTGTGTAGTCATTGTTGAATCCACAACCTTCTTCTTCTTCTTCTTTAGAATGGAGTTTCTCTTTTCCTTTGTGTATTAGGTGTCTTTAAATATATGAAACCAACCAGCTTACTTTACACAACAAAAACAATATTGTAGATAAGGTAAAATGACTCAAATGCCTATTTACTTTATAATCATTATAAGGTTTAGAGTGGATTTTCAACTTTGTTGAATGGAAAGCTACACTCTTGATAATTTTCAAATCTTGTTTCCACCTTTAGTTAAAACACCCACTTCCCACTTGACATCAATCACTACATATACTACAACTTTTCTGATATACAATATTGTATATATGTGTATACAATACATATATTATATTGTGCAAAGCCCTTTTGGTGAGCTAGCAATTTTCTTGAGGTTGGTATGTTGGCAAATTCATCCAACTACTACTTCTCTTCTTCACTCTTGGGCTACTATTTTGAAATAGCACTTGCTATATAATTATACACATGTATGCATATATTTTCCATCCATTCGGGGTCTTCGCCTTTTTTATCAGTATAAAATTGTTCAGTTTTTGTATGTCTGTGAGTGGTATTTGTTGGAAGGTCTTAAAAAAGAGTAGTATTTGGTAAATCTTCATTTTCCTTGGGATTGAAGTTTTGCTGAGGAGTTGACAGTAAGTGCTCACCAACACAAATATGTGCATAAAAATGGGAAGCCTTGGTGGAGAAGACAGAGTAGGAGAGATTTGGCATTGGCAGCTAATTAAGCTGCCTTTTGCCACCAATGATTACACCAAAGAATCTTCACTTTTAACCTGTTAACATGAACTAATGATCTGTTTTGAAGTTTCCAAGGACCACACTACTAGTTTTGTTTCTGAACTTGCTGTGGCAACTTATAGTTTTCGCGGCCACGAGAGGTGTTTTCGTTAATTATTTCGTGTCACGTTCTTGATGGGTCACGAGACTTGATTTCATTTCCCGGCGAGTTATACACTCACCCGACAGACTACTGCCCAATCAGCTCGGTTAAGATTAATGCCAGCAAGAAAGATCTATAAGATCTTGGGCCCATTGGCATGTCACAAACAACTGTGCATGTACTCACGTAAGCAAAGCTGAAACAATTCAAATTGAACTCTCCAGGCTGTGCCTGTAATGGTAAAGCAAAATGCACCATCATTATGTTCTGGATTTTGCATTATAATTTTGGTAAAGAAAGTTGAAAACAGATACCATCCAGCAAAGTTTCTGCTTTCCATGCTTGCTGTTGCTGCCTATGTTAAGCTCGATCCGGAGAGGTCCTTGGCTGGCCCATTCGCATCGATTTGACTATGATTATATTGATATATGTAGAACTCGTAAACTGTTCTTGAAATTTCTGGATTATATTTACACTATAACTATATATATATATATATAAGATACAACACAGATGAGAAATCTCAATCTCACTTTCAAACAGGAGGATCGCATATGTTTCAATTCCACATTGCTTAAGTTATGGCTAAAACAGCTCAAACTCCACTTTTTCTTCTGTACTCTCAAATTCCCTAAACTTGGTGCCCACCTTTTTCATTGAAGAAGTCACTGGTGCTCCAATTCCAACATCACAGAACTTTGGCAGCTCCGGCGGCACTGCACACCGAATAAGTGCCCAGTTAAGGCCTTCAAAGAAAGGGTGTTGCTTGATCTCGGCCGCCCCTTTCACTGATCCTAACCGGCTGCCAGGCTCCTTTACTAAAAGCCCTCTGATTAAGTCTCTTGCGTGGAAACTAACAATAGGTGTACTTGGGAACTTGAGACTCCGCGAAACTACATTAGCCAGTGTGTCCTCATTCGCGGAACCCTTGAATGGTGTCTTACCATATAGGAGCTCAAACAGAAAGATTCCTAATGTCCACCAATCAACAGCATTCCCATGACCCTCACCTTTGATGATTTCTGGAGCCAAGTATTCATGGGTTCCGACAAAGGAGTTTGATCGGGCACTGGTTGGCTCCACTACAAGCTGTGGCAGCGGGCTGACCTGGGAAGCTAGGTCAGATTTCATCTTCCGAGACTTTCCTGCAACTGAAAGAAGTCTCGGGGTAAAACATGGGACTTGCCAGGATGGTTGAAGGCAGAATGGCTGTATGCAGCTTGCTTCGGTGCATGGACTTGACGTCTTTTCTGTGGTATCCTCAACAGGTGAAGCTGATTTAAGCAGAGTTGGATTAACAGCACCACATTTGAGTGACAAATCAAAATCCGTAAGCATAATGTGACCATCTTCTCGGACTAGAATGTTTTCTGGTTTCAGGTCTCGATAAACAACTCCAAGCATGTGTAAGTACTCCAGTGCAAGGAGGACTTCCGCTACATAGAACCTATACATAAATGGCATAAATTAGACCCAAACAAGGATTGGATAATAGAACATTGTTGATTATCAATGATGCAAATTATCCTCTTTGTATTCTTTTATGCGGAAAATGGAAATTTATCCAATACCCTTTCATTCTGGAAACAAATTAACAAAGCCTCGCACCATTTTTGGCCAAACGAGAAATTAGAATCAGAAATAATCTCCACTATAGCAAACTCAGTACCGATGAACATACAACCATCTATACTCCTTAGAAAGGACAAATTACCTAAAAATATAGGCCATACAGTTCAAGAAGTCCATTTTCCAATGGATACACTCAAACTAGAACTGTAGTAGGATTCAAGGAGATCCTAGAGAACCAGTCTCGTCATTGAACTTACATCCTAGCTAGCTCAACTTTTGCCATTAAGGCCATTCTTGTGGCTGGGTGGTTCTTATTTTCTGATACAACCAGTTGAGTGACTAAACTCAATGAATAGAAGAGGAAGGAAGAAGAGAATCAAGCCCTAGATCTGAGGTATAGGAATAAGTGCATAACAGGTAGAACAAAAGCATATATTGCAGATACCCACACAGACACACAGATCAATTAATAAAACCAAATAACTACCTGGTTGCATGTTCAGAGAAACTCCTGCAGGGTTGCTTCTGCCGCAGTACATGTAAATCTCCTCCCGGACAATACTCCATTACCAAGCATGAGAGCTTATCTGTTGTAAAATGTGTGTACAACGTAGGAAGAAAAGGATGATCGAGAATTTGCATAATCTCTCTTTCAGTTTGGGCCCTTGGCAACTTCTTTCTGCTTACCAGGAACTCATTATCCATCACTTTCAAAGCGAATAGGCAATGTGTACCAGTCAGCTCAGCAAGATAAACAGTTCCAATATCCCCACAACCAAGTTTCTTGAGCAGCTTGAAGTGCCTTATGCCTATGCTTCCATGCTGCTTCTGGACGTGATGAATGGCTTCCCATCTCAAGTCTTTTGACATGTGAGGCCTATTGCCACTACGACTAGACCCACTCAGACTGCTCTCCTCACTAATGCTTGTGCCACTGCTATAGTCACCAATGCTACTTTTTGAGCTCTGAGAGAGCTCCCCCTTTTCTCTTGATCTTGATTTCTGATCACCTTTTCCAACACCCGATCTAATGCTATTATTGCAGTTTGAACTGAGGACTTGCTTGCTAGAACCTGTGTCCATAATCCTTGATTTTACTACAGTTTTAAGATTAGTACTGCTGGACACTGGGGAGGCTTTCAAAATTTCTTTCCTTTCAGTCTTCAGTTGTTTCTGGCTGTCTAAACTACATGTACTGTGGCCTGAATCCTTACCAACCTTTGGATTACATGTAGCGGTACTACTGGAGGCAGAAGTAGAATCCAGGCTTTCTTTCTTTTTAACAAATTTTTTGCTCCTGAAAACTGGTTTAATTGAACATGGACTGCTAGTGGAGGGTTTGCTTACCCCACTTATGCTGCAGCTAGATAGAGAACAAGTAGGCTGCAACTTGCCTTTCTGTCCCCTGTCTGGAATTGGATTTTTTATTGGAACCTCAAATGAGGTAGGGGCAAGAGCACCAACCACCTGAACTCTCTCACTTGTATGACTAGATGAAGGATTTACTAATTTCAGTTTATTAGCCTCTGCAGTCAATATCTTACTCCCATCATCTGTTGGCAAGAGAACCTGTGATTCCAACCTGGTAATCATGATCCGTTGGGTTGTTGCGTCAGCTGAAGACAAAAGATGAACACTTTGGTCAGATAAATCTGCCTTAGAAATCTCGCTCTTGGAAGAATCCATAGTAGTTTTTTCCGGTACTAACGAAATTTCTACAAATTTTGGTTTATCTTCATTTGAGGGAATCCCAGAACCATTGCCCTCAACTACAACTGTCCTGAATAACCTTTTTATAGTTCCTGCTTCTGAGATCCTTGGAGATGCTACTGGCTTTGACAACCGCTTCATAGCAGCCATCTCTGATGCCTGAGATATGCATAATCCTCTGAGTGCCTGCTTCAAACTCACATTCTCTGAAATTCCTATTCCTGAGACTTGCGATGAACCAGCTCTAATCGGTCTTTTTAATGCACTTTTTCGATAAGCATCCTTACTACCTTCACGTGACTGACCAAAACCCCTGCTTGGAGTTCTTATTTCAATTGATTCAAAAAGACGATTGATATCATCTTCTATGTACTTGTTCCCTGATTTCCGTGCACGATGCTTTCCAGCTTTCTCATCAAATTTTGACTCAGAATCTATTTCTTCTGTAGATTCGACAATTTCATTAGTGCTAGGTATTGTATTCATCTTAGCTGGAATAATTCAAATGCTACGACCTGACAATTTCTACTCAACCCACATCCGAAGAAGCATGTTGAAGACAGAGTAACTCAGAAATTAATAAAGAGATCACAAATCCTTTTACGTTCCCTGCAAACATATGAAGCCCCTGATTTAAAGGCTTCTTATATCTTTTTTCCAATGTCCAAATGCACCGTCCAAGGCCTGCCAAGATCCCCAAATTTCTGTTAAATATAAACCAGAGAATTCTCTCTTTATTATCCTAAAGACATTTTACTAACTCATTCATACTAATATAAAGAAGAAAAAAACATAATTGAAAAGGTGATGGTTCATTCAGGAAAAAAAAAACACTTAACAATTTGCTATTTAAAGTTATGGTTGAGAAAATTAAGCTGAAAACAAGACTGCAATTATGTCCAAAATACACTTTCATGCATATGGTATGAAAATTATCTTATTACTTAGGTCCAAAACATACACAAAACATAAAATCAATAACTCTGTCTTTGCGGAAAAGCTGAAGATATTAAATCACGATTATCTCAAATGGGCGAGTCACCTCTCTCAATCACATCTGTATTGCATAGAAGACTTGTCCATCTCATTTGACAGTGAAAACTAACAAATTATCCCATTTACTTTCCTCAGAATGTCAAGTCTTTGACTTGCAGGCTTACAATTTCATAGACCTACCTCTGCATATGGCATTAGTACTTTATACTTTTATTATGATATGTTAACATTCCTTGGACACCAAGGGGACCAAGAACCAGTCTCAAATACAATTTTGAATCAACAAAAACAAACAGGATCCAGGCAAGCAACTAAACCATCTTAGAAGTAAAATTAAAACATGAACAATTTTCACATTTGTAAGAGCCCACAATATGGAAATAAAGTTAAGATAAGTAGGAGCTCAATGGATTGAGGATAGCATGATACTCACAAAAACCACAGAACATAAAATTAAACATCCATGATAAATTTCAAATTTTTTATTACAAGTTCCAACAATAGAGAGCCAAAGATAGAAAATCAACACAAAGATAATAAAGAATTCATATTAAAAAAAAACATAATCAGATAAAAACGGAAGGCAAAATCCAGAAACTGACAAGGACAACAGCTCAAAAAGAACAAAAGAAACAAAAATTCAAACAAAAGGCGAAATTCACAATTTTAAAAAGCAATTTCAGAAAATAAAGGATACCTTAACCGGAAAAAGGTATCAGAACCACAGACAGTGAAAGCTCCGATTGGATTACCGGTTGCCGTGGAGCTGTGAACAAAAATTAGGGTTCTAGAAGCAGAAAGAAGCAGAGAGATGAATTTTGAAACGCTTAGGGCACGGGAGATGGACAGAGCATAGTGAATGAAGAGAGAGATAGAGAGAGAAAAGGTTGATATTGAAATCACGAGAAGTACCAGTCTCTCTACTGCTATGGAAGCCTACTACTACCCTCACCTCACCTGCTCTACTGTTTCTTTTCCCTCTGAAATGGCGGAAAATTAAACTCTCAACTTTTTTTTTTTGTATTTTTCTTTTTTAAATTATTATTTGGATGTTGAAGAAAGTGATTGTTCATTTTGTTTGAAGAAAAAATAAAAAGTTGCACCGATTTGGCAGGACAGACGATAAGGATGTGATTGGTTTCAACTCGACTTGTTTAATAATTCAATCACGTTTGTACATAATTTGTTTAATTTATGTATTCACTCATCTTGTGTACGTATTATTAGTACAATATCAACCCATTTATTAAAATGCGTTAAGTTAAAATGTACTCCGTATAATATTAAATCTGAATGTTTAAGCGTGTTAGCTGTATTATATCGTGACAACTTGTGACTTTAACATAATGCTAAACTTTTGATACGAACACTACCCTTATCCAACAATGGTTACTATTTTTTTTATTTATTTATTTATTTTATTTTTTTTAAGTCTGTTGTTTTCATGCTTTTCTTTTTAACATTTTACTTGTTACTTTTCTGTGTGAGTTCAATTTTTTTTCTTTTTCTTTTTTTTATGGCCAGTAATTTTGGTAGTTCATCCACAGTAGTTCAGTGAATCACTCTCAGTGAATTCATAATTTGAATGCAAACAATATTATCACTTAAGTCCTCTATTACTTTATTAAGAATTTTCATAAATGAATTAATTAATGAAAAGATTATTGATGCTTGCTTATAATGAAACAAGTTCACAGCTCTCTTCGAGCATACAACATAATATTTTTTAAAGATTATTAATTTTGCCATCAACGAGACTCCCTAATATATATTCAGATTATTTACCTTTACATTTATAACGGGGACATGTGCAGCTTGTCATTGGTTGATTTACTTCCGATAAATTGAGTGCAAAATTAATGAGCATGCACGTGAAGGGTTGAATTGATAACTAAAATGTGTGATACATAAGTAAACTCGAAGGTAGAATAGCTACACATAATGTAACCCTATGAACAAGGTTGACATTTTAATTAGTAATAAAAACTCAAGTAATTATATGAAACCCAATTATTGAAATTGAACATGGTATTGAAACATGTTTTGATATTCTAATTTTGCCCAAAAGATGGCCCGTTTATGCTACTTCTCATTGTGGTTCAGCACGCTTGCATATAGACATGTTTGCACCAGCCCCACGTGTGAAAGATTATGAGGGGAGTGTTGATTTAAAATGTCCCCAAAGTGGACCTTTTAGTAGTTGAAGATTGACGTGGATCGATAAGTTATTATATATAAAATAAAGTGACTACACAATGACGTTCCACCCGTATCAAATTTCAACCATCTATAAAGTGATAACGAGGCTTGCATGTGTGGGGCGTGTTACAACATAAAATTAATATTTGATTTTCAACTATCAACATAAACTTTAGTTGAAACGATAATTTACTGTAATATTGGTAGCATCACCCGCAAAAGAAGGGCTTGAAAGTAAAAGAGGGTTTGAAATCATTTACACATATCAAGTTGTGTTTTCATGAAGCATATACACCATTTGTATAGCAGAAATGAACAAGAGAGAGAGAGAGAGATGTTAAAGAAGGTCATGTCATGTGAACAAAAAGGTAAAAAGTACAGGAGGAGATGGATCTGATAGGAGCTGTAATGATATCATTTCAATGGAAAAGGAAGAGTTGGGTTTGTCTAAATATTTTTCATTTAATGATGATTAATGGAGCTTTAGAGGTTAAAAAACAAACTATAGTCTTCGAATATTAATTTTTTGCCGTTTTCTTTTACTCGGTAGGTAGGGAAGGTCTATTGTTTTTACCAGTCTACCATCATCGAATTAAAACCATAGTAATGATAAAAAGCGAACAAGCCTTCATTTTTGACGGATCAAGTTTCATTATTGGTTTTGAATATGTTCATCGTCTTCCTTAATTTCACCTATCTACTACTTTTATTGCTAATACTAGTCTATTTCTGTCCATACCAATATACGCCTAACCAACAATATTGGGTCGATCATTATTGAGTATGGTGAACAATATAAATTTATGAGTTGCTCAAATTATATGAAATTACGCGTGGTATAGATAGCTAGTCTCAGTCTCATAATATTCATAAGTTTTAATTTTTGGTACTTGTTTCTTTTTAGATTTTATTTTAAGAATATATGAATCGGGTTAAAGGAGAACGTCGTTAACATGTGTTTGACGTTATGTGAAGCGCCTTCTACTTTCCTAGTGGCTTCAACCAGAGCCAGTCGATGTGATCAAAATGAAAAAAAAACACGGGTTTAATCGTGTTCTTTGAAATTTTTGATGATTATGAAGTTGCTAAACGAGTTTGTTCGTTTAGAACGGATTTGACATGACGATCAAGCTAGCGTTGTGTCGCGTTGTCATTCGTTCTCTCGGCTTATTATTAGTCCAAGTGATTTCAACTAATTTCAAACAAAAATACTATTTATAACCCGTGTATAAGTAACTTTCCTAGAAGAAGATACAATACCCATATACTCCGTATAATATTTTTTCTAGACAATCACTTTGGGACGGAGGAATAGTCATTCTATTACGTTTATGCAGAATCGGAGATCGATGCTTGGCAACAATGGGATATGTAAATAATTATTTGCACGGAACTTATAATAACGATAGTAGACAAAGAAACGGTTGGGTCAAGAGTAGTTTAGTGAGTGTCTGAATCTTTAAAAAAGGCCAGGCAAGAGGCAATGTACCAACTGGTAAAAGACAGACGAAACCAGCTATATATATAAGTAAATATCTACGTCGACACTGATGATGAGCACTTAATATTAATTTTCTTCATTTGACATGAATTTGAGACCCTTTTTTTATCCACAAAGATTATAATGGTGGAGCACTGGAGCTATACATGTCTGCATGGGACGTACAAATTGCAAATTTTAATGAATTATTTGGTGCGAGCTTGTCGTGTGATGTGACTGCCATGCATGAGATGTGGTGAGGTGGATATTAAAGTTACAGTTGGGGATGGTGATGAAAGGTCGATGTCGATCAAGAAGAAATGGTGGTTTTAATGGTCAACGCACAGAGTTGGTGATACTCAATGTGCGATTTATTAAGACAGAGTTTTAAGTCGTGGCAGATGAGATCCGACCACTCGTATCTGACAATTTGAACCCGAACTTGATTTTTTCCGACTCGAATCATGAACTTTTGAGTCGGGACAGAAAATATGCACAAATCAGCACATTTAGCGTTTAAAACTTGAAACCCGGCCCGTGACGTACAGGTCACGAGTATGCTATACGTGGGTTCAAGAAATTTGAACGTTTGAGTGGAATTTGAAAAGGTGATAAAACCTACCGGCTTGAGCCCAGCCCAACATGCATCTAGGCCCATGGGCCAAATACTCCTTCGTAGCCCAACATCGCAGCCTCCTCTTCTCCAATCTCTATAACACACCAACAGACACTTTCTCTCTGTGCCCTCTTAACTTCTGTTCTGGACTGAGCTACCACTGAACCACTCCTCTCTCTCATTAACTCCTTGCAATGGAGCCACGGCTCGACGACCTATCCGACGAATTGCAGAGCCTGAGCTTCAACTCCACCGCATCTACCGCCACCACCGGCGACATCAACCGAAGCCTCAGCTCCGTCTCTTCGGCTACCCTCACCGCGGGGTCCTCCAGCCACGGCTCTTTTTCGACGAAACCCCACGCGCCTTCCTCTGACCCCTGCTGGTCTGCCATCCACCGCCTCCGGTCTCCCTCCCTCTCCGACATCCGCTTCATCCACCGCCTCGGCTCCGGCGACATCGGCTCCGTCTTTCTCGCCGAGATCAAGTACCCCGCCGCCGACGGCTGCCTGTTCGCCGCCAAAGTCATGGACAAGGCGGAGCTGGCCAGCCGGAGCAAGGAAGGGCGGGCCAAGACGGAGAGGGAGATTCTGGAAACGTTGGACCACCCGTTCCTCCCCACGCTCTACGCGAGTATAGACTCGCCCAAGTGGCTCTGCCTCTTGACGGACTTCTGTCCCGGCGGCGACCTCCACGTCCTCCGCCAGCGCCAGCCCAAAATGCGCTTCGACGAGACCGCCGTCAGGTTCGCGCCTTCCCCTCTCTTCTCTCTTTCGCTAATCCCCATTTAGTTTGATTCAACACGGGGTGGGGTGTACTGCACGTGCCTAGAATAGGCGCGTGAGTTGTGTGAGCAAATCTAAAACTGTCCTCAGATGGCACGATGAAAGTGATTGGTAATATGTGGGGCCGTTCGTTGCTGGCAAAATTCGACGGTGTGTCTCTCGCGGAGGGTCGCGTTGCTTGCTGTTACAAAAATTGAAAGATTTTGAATTTGAATTCCGAGTAAAATATTAATGAAAACGTGTCTTGAGTTCAGCAATGGCCTGCAGTTTCTGCACCATCACCATGTGCAATTGGTCAGTAGGACAGGTTTTTGGGCCTTTTATCGGGAAAATATATGTATACATCACAACCATTACCAAGTGTACTGTGCTATTCTTTTTTCATATCAAACTTTAGCAAAAACTGTTGATTTAGCAGACAATGGAGTGGTTTTGACGTAAGTGTGAGTACTGGGAAATCGAATCCGTTTCTTGTTAGCTTTCGCGGGAATTCTGGGATTCCTTCTCTTTTTTCATCGCAAAATTGAGGTTTCTTGATCATTTCTTGACCTGTACATTTTATTCTTCTTTGTTTATCCACATTAGATATTTAGAAAGTATATAACTAAAGAAGGTGGTAGCTACTAGCTAGTTGATAACCTTAGTTGGTTCCTATGACCCACATGTGACCTAATTAACTGGGTCTGTCGTCTCAATTATTTTCTTGAAATTAATGATGATGGCAAGTTTGACTGTAATATTTCAAAAATTGTGGTTTTATTTGTTAATTTGCTGATAGATCGGCTTCTTGTCTGTTCTCTCCAGGTTCTACGCAACAGAGGTGGTGGTAGCTTTAGAGTACCTTCACATGATGGGCATCATCTACCGCGATCTCAAGCCTGAAAACGTGATTGTCCGAACGGACGGTCACATCATGCTCACTGACTTTGACCTCTCCTTGAAATGCGACGATTCGACATCAACGACTCAGATCATTCGTGACAATAAGCCTTCGACTCCTGCCCCGCAAAAGGACTGCTCAGGCAATCCGCCTCGTTTCACCTCCTCGTCGTGCATACTTCCCAACTGCATTGTCCCGGCCGTGTCATGCTTCCACCTAAAGCGTAAGGAGAAAAAGAAGCAGAGCAAGCGCTGCGGGCCGGAGTTCGTTGCCGGACCAATAGACATCAGGTCCATGTCATTCGTAGGAACCCACGAGTATTTGGCGCCAGAGATCGTCTCCGGGGAGGGACACGGGAGTGGCGTGGACTGGTGGACTCTGGGGATATTTATGTTCGAAATGTTTTACGGGGTAACCCCCTTTAGAGGTATAGACCACGAGCAAACGTTAGCAAATATCGTGGCTAGAGCTCTCGAGTTCCCAAAAGAACCTGCCCTGCCTAGCGCGGCGAAGGACCTGATCTCGGAACTCCTGACAAAGGACCCGCCAAGGCGACTCGGGGCAACCATGGGCGCATCAGCAGTTAAGCACCATCCATTCTTCCAAGGTGTGAATTGGGCGTTACTGAGATGTACAGCTCCGCCATTTGTCCCTCAATCGTTTAGTAAAAAAGCCATGTCCGACGGTCCGGAGACGCCAATGGAATATTATTGAGGGAAAATTAAAATGTTTTAGTATGTAAATAGCTCTCCAAGAAGTCCATACAAAAAATGTTGGTACGCAAAATATCAGAAACCATGTCCATGCATGCAATTATATGCTTTAAACATTGTTGTGTATTGTCTGCTATCCAATTGCTTCTCGCAATAATAGAAACAAATAGTGATGGAATAGTTGTTACGTGCTGGTAATTGTTTATTATATGTATGTGGATCGGTTCCTACAAAATAAACTAATCACCAAAAATGGGCATTGACTTGGGCAATGAGGACGAGAGTGGCCCCAGTGGACAGCACGTGATGATAGGGTGGCTGTCCGTGGATATATTGCGGGAGCTGGGAGGGCCAAGACGCCATGGAAATTGGAATGGCTAATTTCTGGTGTTTGGATCTATGTGTGGATAGCATGTGAAGTGTATAGAGTTTAGCATGTGGGGAATTAGTTGGCCATGTCATTGATAGCTCCTCTTGTAGTCTTGTTTTCAGTTTTTCCTTTGTGGAGGCTTGTCTTGCTAAAATATCAACTGCTCACCTTTATTTTATGTACAAAGTGACGTGGTAGTCTATGTGACACGTATATATTTTCTTCTTTATATTTTGGTGCTTAAAATTAAGTTTCGACAAATAATAACTTGACATTTATGATACCACCACCCTCCTATAAATTTTTGGCACAGTTCCCCTTCCCCTTTGTCTAGTCTTGGGGTTTGTTTGGCAACACTAGTTGCCTTTCTTTTGTCTATTTTTGGCCATGCCAAATTGGAAATGTACCCTAATATTTGTTGTTTCTCAATAAAAATTGAGCTTTCGACTCCAACCTTATTTCCATAACTTTTTGTATATCCTTTTCCGAAAGTGCTAATTATTGTTAACATCGAGAATAAAGTACAAAATAGATCCGATCCGCTAAGTTCCGCAAACCCAACCCTTTTTTGGCAGGTTCAAAATGGGTATTGTCTAAAAATTTTGGGTCGAATACACCCGAAAGAATAATGTGTTTTATGTGTGTATGTTTAAAATCCGAAATCCAACCTCAACCCGAACCCTTCCTTTTGCCGCCATCTATTTAAAGGTTGTTGAACATGGGCCAAGAACTTGAAAAATTACGTGGGCCACCAAGCCCAAGCTATGTGCAGAAAGCGGTTAGACACTATCGGTTTCGGGTCAGCTCGCATTGACCCGTAAAATATATTCACCGGGCGGACCCGACAATTGCTTCTCTCTGCAGCGTTCACGGAGAACAGAGCTTCAAGTTTCAGAGTCTCAAACACTGTACTTCAGATCCTTGTTCGTTGTCTCTTCCAAGTAAGTTAGGTTTCGGTAATTTGCAGTATCAATACACACAATTCCAGCGAAAAAAATGGAGGAACCTCATAATGGCGACGCTAGCTCGGCGGCGGCGGCCGCAGCAGCGGCAGAGAACGATGAAGAGGCGATTATCGGACCGGGTCCGGCTCCTCGCTCTCGCCTCAAGCGCCCTCTCCAGTTCGAGCATGCCTATCTCGACGCGCTTCCCTCCGCTAACATGTACACATCTTACTCCACACTCCACATATATTTCTCTGGCTAGGGTTGAGAGTTTCTTGTGTAGAAGGGCTTGATACTGCTTAATGCTTCTGTTTCTCAGTAGTGAGATTGACATGTCTGATCTTCTTTTTCCACAGGTATGAGAAAAGTTATATGCATCGTGATGTGGTCACACATGTAGCTGTATCAGCAGCAGATTTTTTCATAACAGGCAGCATTGATGGTAAACCAATGCATTTCAAATGCTACTTCTTTTTTGTGTTTGCTCACTATATACATTGAGCTAACTACTAGGCTGATGAGCTGGTTGTAAAATCCTCTATTGGATGAGATTGTTTGCTCACTGTAATTTTTTTTTTTTTTTTTTTTTTTTTTTTTAAGGTTGAGGTTCAGATGAGAATCTGATATGAGACTTGTCATCTTATGATTTGAACGGTCTCAAGAATGTATCATTTAATGAACCAATATTAGCAACGCTTGACTCAATTTGGTTAAGTCTGCAAATGAGAAAGATAATTAGATAAGCATGTAGTAATCAGTTTTGTATAGTAATATTATAAACCACAAATATAGGACTTTCACATGGATAGAAATGCAAGGTTAGCATGCCTTGGATGCTTGATTGATCTAGGTCAACTTGAGATCAAGCTGGACTCAAGTGTGACCTAACATCCAAGTAGGCATAGCAAGCTTGGCAATGTAATGCATGGTTCAGTTGACCTCAGTTGCAGTCCTCATGATATTAATTGAATATAGTGTTGGGTTGGGTACAGAGGACTGGGTAAAGATTCTTGATCTATGGATTTATCATATGACTTGAATTTCTGGATAATTATGTGTAAATTTAGTTAAGTTGAATAGTAATCACCTGCATATTGTATTTTCCCAATTTGGCTGTCAGATTATTTTAATTGTCTCTAGTTGATTGAATAATTCATGAAATTGCTTTAACTACCCACTTATTATGTTCATTTTTATTATAATTTCGCTCTCTTTTCTTTTCAGGGCATTTGAAGTTTTGGAAGAAGAAGGCCACTGGCATTGAATTTGCAAAGCATTTCAGATCTCACCTTGGTCCGATTGACGGCCTAGCTGTGAGTTCATTCTCCTTAAGTGATTGCATGCATACACATCAAAGCTTTATGTGCCGCCCCGCCCCCACCCCCACACCCACCCTACTTTTCCTCCTGTATGTGCTCTATATGGAATTAGAAAAGAACTCCTGAAGTACCTGTTTTGGCATGTGTGTGTTTGGAATGCCTTTTTAGTCTTCAGTGAGTTTATATATTGTCACTAATGCTTTTACATTGAGGGCATATATAGTTCATGACCATGTATCGCGTTTTGTGAATTTGTGAGGTATTTGTGTTCATGCAGTCATCAACCATGACTTGGTTCAGCTTTGCAGGTTAGTGTTGATGGTTTGCTTTGTTGCACGATTTCAAGTGATAATTCAGTGAAGATATATGATGTAGTCAACTACGACATGATGGTCATGATTCGTTTGCCATTTATTCCTGGTGCTGTTGAATGGGTCTACAAACAAGGGGATGTTAAGGCTATGCTTGCTGTTAGTGATCGGAACTCCTCATTTGTGCACATATATGATGCACGAGCTGGTTCGAATGAACCTATTATATCTAAGGAGGTATATTGGTATCTTTGAAGTTAAACAAACATCGACACATTATCTCTCTCTCTCTCTCCCCCCCTAATTTTATTTCTAATATCTGTTTGTTTCTTCTCCAGATACACTTAGCCCCCGTGAAAGTTATGAGGTACAACCAGGAGTATGACACTGTGATATCTGCAGACATAAAGGGTATTATTGAGTACTGGAGCCCTGCTACTCTAAAGTTTCCAGAGAATGAGTATGTGCTTATGAAGACATTTACCCATCTTCATTCTGTATAAAAGTTGTGTAGAAGTCGTGCTGCCATTTAGGGTTGAAATTGTGTGTGGAGCTCCTGTGATTGTTGTTTAGTTTGGCTTGGGTTGTGATACTTTCGTTGGTGCTAATATTCATTATGATAGCTGTGGAACATAACACAAACTAGTAACTTTACGAGACACTCTTTAACCTCATTATAATGCTCACAAATTACTTCCAGCTTATATTGACATTGTAGCTCAACATAAGCATGCATAGCCATGTGTATTTTCTGTTGCCAATAATCAAGTTTGTCAATTTTACTCGTTACGATGGATGTATAACAATTCAACTATGGTGCCTGCAGGGTGAAATTTAGATTGAAAAGTGATACCAATCTCTTTGAAATTATGAAATGCAAGACTACCGTTTCTACTATTGAGGTACTGTATATTGCTATTTTCTCTTTGGACCTTTGCTTTCTTATGATTAAAGATCATTCATGTATTATGCCAATACTTCTCAAATTTTATCTTGAAGATTATCTTGGAGAAAAACTTAACTGGTAAACATTGTTTCATCATCTTTTAGGTTAGCCCTAGTGGCAAGCAATTCTCTGTTACATCACCTGATCGTAGGATACGTGTATTTTGGTTCAAAACGGGTAAACTAAGACGTGTATACGATGAATCTCTTGAGGTATTATTTAATTTAGTCTTCTTTCATTTAGAATATATATCTTTCTTGACACTTCTGATGATGAATTTCGTGTTTATTAGGTGGCCCAAGATGTACAGAGAAGTGATTCTCCCTTATACCGGTTGGAAGCTATTGACTTTGGTCGAAGAATGGCAGTAGAGAAGGAAATTGAGAAGACAGAGACTGCGCCTCTACCAAATGCCGTTTTTGATGAAAGCTCTAATTTTCTCATATATGCAACCCTCCTTGGGATAAAAGTAAGCATTCATCGTTGTAATAAAATGTTGTAGCAAATTAGCTGCAAGCTTGCACCTTATCCTATTTTTTCTGTGCCACTGTCAAATGCTGAAAAGATATTGAAATTACTTTCATTTACTTCGTTCTGTCATCCATTCATTTTTTGCTTTTGTAATAGGTGGTAAATTTGCATACCAATAAAGTCGCTCGAATACTTGGAAAAGTGGAGAACAATGATAGGTTTTTGAAAATTGCCTTGTATCAAGGTGACAAAAGCAGCAAAAAAGTTAGGAAAATTCCTGCT